>JAWQFJ010000942.1:3739-23739 GCA_034096865.1 Theodoxus fluviatilis
TGATTATTATTGATTAAAAGCTGAATTTGAATGTTGATTTGTGCAGCCCAGTCATTCATTTGCGTCCAATCGTCATCCTTGTGCGAATGGTTTTGATTGGAAGGTGCCAAGTAGTACGGAATTCCCTAGACATTTAACGCGCCACAGTAAAGATTAATAATCTTTAATACTACTTGTGACAGGGTGTGTGTGTGTGTGTGTGAGTATGTGTTTTTTGTCGTGTGTTGTGGGTGTTGTAGTGTGTGTGTGTGTGTGTGTGCATGTGTGTGTGTGCGTGTGTGTGTGTGTGTGTGATGAAACATCATGTACACTGGAGATGCACCTGAACATATTTTTTAAAATGTCTCTATCACTGAAAATGCTTTTTTACTTAACCTTTAGGACGCCACCGGGGCATTGATGCGCCGAGCGATAGTGACGTGCTCCGTTTACTTGCCTAACGCGGCCTTTCGAGAGACCTGCCCGAAATTTCTCGAATTTTCCACGAAGTTGCGTCTTCGTCGTTTTGTGAACGGGAGGTTTTCTCTTGCCAGTATGGCCGACTGACGAAGAAGTTGAAGTCACCTTGTGGAGTTATTTTGTCAATTCTGACTCTCAGAATATGACATTCGAAGGCCTTTACTGACGTTGAGGATGTGGATGTACTGGAGGGATAGAAGCAAGCACGGTGCTTGCGAACCGATCATCCCGGTGTGTTGTGGGTCTGGTAGATCTCGAGAGGGAGCGGCGAGTTGATTCAGATAAACTGACTCGGCTGACTTCCCTAGTGTAAGTAAGTGTAGGATTTTTTGTTTTGTTTAACCCACAACATGTTCAGAGTAGCTCCAGTATTGGAGACTCTATGCACTGTGCATTTTCATTCAAGAAGCTGTTGTATTCTGATAAAAGATTAGAGGCAGGTAGGAAACACAGGGCGTCGACCCGATGTTTGTGGTCTGTAGGGATTCAAGAGGAAGTGGGCGTAGCTTGATTCAGTATGAAAAGTGCCCGGCTGAACTTCCCGTAAACGAGTTAGCGATCAAGTAATATAGGATTTGTGTTATGTTTTTTACTAAAAACATTTGTCAGAGTATTGCAAAGTAGGAAAAAAGCTGTTGTATTCTGTACATAAGTATAGAGCAGTGATAGGGAAAAACACAGTGGAAATCCTGTTTGCTTTTCTGTTAGGTTTAGTACTGGGTTCCATATGATTTTTTTTTTTTAGCAGCGTGCAAAAAAAACACTCTATGCGCATTTTAGATTAATTGCGAACCATGTGAGGCCATCCATATTTACTAGCTGCAACAGCCTCCAACACGTCTCTTACTTCAACAGCTTGCAATAGTGTAATAAATAGATGAGATTTTACAGTAAACATGAGCGCGAATTTGACCACCACATAATAAAATGGTGCACGGTCTCTGCCGGTTAAAACAATGAAAAATGTCGGTGGCATTCACCCCAATAAATAGCTCGTAAGGATGTTCGCCTGTGCACACGCTTGATTATCTTTTTTTCCGAGTTTTTCACACACCGACACACTACACACGCACAACACACACACCACACACACACACACACACACACACACACACACACACAAGTTTAGGGTTAGCAGGAAAAACAGGGTCAGTCAGGTTACTGTATCCACAACCATTCTGTTGTTT
The DNA here is from genome assembly GCA_034096865.1 of Theodoxus fluviatilis. Classification (NCBI taxonomy): domain Eukaryota; kingdom Metazoa; phylum Mollusca; class Gastropoda; order Cycloneritida; family Neritidae; genus Theodoxus; species Theodoxus fluviatilis. The sequence goes on from JAWQFJ010000942.1 coordinate 5,386, forward strand.
TTTGGGTGGGGGTGGGGGTGGAGGCATTATCAGCCATTTCATCAATCCCTAAAGGAAGTCACACACAGATCTAGAAAATGTAGACATTTTTGGGGGTGGGGGTGGGGGTGGGGGTGGAGGCATTATCAGCCATTTCATCAATCCCTAAAGGAGGTCACACACAGATCTAGAAAATGTAGACATTTTTGGGGGTGTTCACACATGTTGAAACCCCTTGATCCTCTCAGCTACATGATACATGTGGTGTCATGTATCTCCGTCAGTGGCCGGAGTCATGCACACAGCAGACTCCAATGCACATCTTGATTTGAATAATGTGGTGATTTGAATAATGTGGTGATTTGAATGATGTGGTGATTTGAATAATGTGGTGAATTGAATAATGTGGTGAATTGAATGAACTATTGATGTGTTTTACACACAGTTTTGGTAATTGTGTACTGTTTTGGTTATGGTTTCTTCGCATGTGTGTCAAGAATTCTACAGAAGAGCAGTTTGCATGCGAACCATAGAAAAAAATGGGAGACATCATTGACTCACGTGCAGGGAGAGCAATAGTTGATGACAAGGACAGTTTCAATTTGATGACAGGGCAGAAGTGATTCAATTGAAATACTGGGAGAACAAAACTGGTCCCAAACCATGAAATCATGTCTGGCGACTCAAACGTTCACTGAAACATCTGCTTGCACATGTGGAAAGGAGAATTTCATGATCCAAAAAGTGTTACCATAGCACTGTGCCTTTACTACCACTAGACACCAGACAGACAGGATCCAAAAAGTGTTACCATAGCACTGTGCCTTTACTACCACTAGACACCAGACAGACAGGATCCAAAAAGCGTTACCATAGCACTGTGCCTTTACTACCACTAGACACCAGACAGACAGGATCCAAAAAGCGTTACCATAGCACTGTGCCTTTACTACCAATAGACACCAGACAGACAGGATCCAAAAGTGTTACCATAGCACTGTGCCTTTACTACCACTAGACACCAGACAGACGGGATCCAAAAAGTGTTACCATAGCACTGTGCCTTTACTACCACTAGACACCAGACACAGGATCCAAAAAGTGTTACCATAGCACTGTGCCTTTACTACCACTAGACACCAGACAGACAGGATCCAAAAAGCGTTACCATAGCACTGTGCCTTTACTACCACTAGACACCAGACAGACAGGATCCAAAAAGCGTTACCATAGCACTGTGCCTTTACTACCACTAGACACCAGACAGACAGGATCCAAAAAGTGTTACCATAGCACTGTGCCTTTACTACCACTAGACACCAGACAGACAGGATCCAAAAAGTGTTACCATAGCACTGTGCCTTTACTACCACTAGACACCAGACAGACAGGATCCAAAAAGCGTTACCATAGCACTGTGCCACCACTAGACACCAGACAGGTTGCAAAAAGTGTTACCATAGCACTGTGCCTTTACTACCACTAGACACCAGACAGACAGGATCCAAAAAGTGTTACCATAGCACTGTGCCTTTACTACCACTAGACACCAGACAGACAGGATCCAAAAAGTGTTACCATAGCACTGTGCCTTTACTACCACTAGACACCAGACAGACAGGATCCAAAAAGTGTTACCATAGCACTGTGCCTTTACTACCACTAGACACCAGACAGACAGGATCCAAAAAGTGTTACCATAGCACTGTGCCTTTACTACCACTAGACACCAGACAGACAGGATCCAAAAAGCGTTACCATAGCACTGTGCCTTTACTACCACTAGACACCAGACAGACAGGATCCAAAAAGTGTTACCATAGCACTGTGCCTTTACTACCACTAGACACCAGACAGACAGGATCCAAAAAGTGTTACCATAGCACTGTGCCTTTACTACCACTAGACACCAGACAGACAGGATCCAAAAAGCGTTACCATAGCACTGTGCCTTTACTACCACTAGACACCAGACAGACAGGATCCAAAAAGTGTTACCATAGCACTGTGCCTTTACTACCACTAGACACCAGACAGACAGGATCCAAAAAGTGTTACCATAGCACTGTGCCTTTACTACCACTAGACACCAGACAGACAGGATCCAAAAAGTGTTACCATAGCACTGTGCCTTTACTACCACTAGACACCAGACAGACAGGATCCAAAAAGTGTTACCATAGCACTGTGCCTTTACTACCACTAGACACCAGACAGACAGGATCCAAAAAGTGTTACCATAGCACTGTGCCTTTACTACCACTAGACACCAGACAGACAGGATCCAAAAAGCGTTACCATAGCACTGTGCCTTTACTACCACTAGACACCAGACAGACAGGATCCAAAAAGTGTTACCATAGCACTGTGCCTTTACTACCACTAGACACCAGACAGACAGGATCCAAAAAGTGTTACCATAGCACTGTGCCTTTACTACCACTAGACACCAGACAGACAGGATCCAAAAAGCGTTACCATAGCACTGTGCCTTTACTACCACTAGACACCAGACAGACAGGATCCAAAAAGTGTTACCATAGCACTGTGCCTTTACTACCACTAGACACCAGACAGACAGGATGCAAGTAGGGACCAGCACCCTATCCTTGCTCTGATGATCATTCCAACCTGATGCTGACTAGAGATGAGTGGGTGGGTGGGTGGGTGGGTGGGTGGGTGGGTGGGTGGGTGGTTTAGTGGGTGTGTGGTTTGGTGGGTATGTGGGTGGGTGGGTGGATTGGTGGATGGATGGGTTGAGTTTTACTCACTGCCTATCAGCCATTGTAGGCTATGTAAGGCCATTCACTGATTCAGCATGAACATCACCAGAAAAGTTTAGAATAAGCGAAGATCAAATCATAATGTCCCTAGTTATTTGCCCATTACAAATCATCCAGGGAGACAAGGTGGGCCTAATTCTGGCCCCTACCACAGGAGGCTGCTGACTAGTGACTACATAAAAGACAACGACATTTAAATTTGCATTCACTGCATTTTACTCCAGAGGGGAAGGGCTGAGAACAAAAGAACAGTGAAAAGCTTACCTGCTCCAAGTAACTCTTCTCTCTGATCTCTGCCATGATTCCTGCTCGCTCTTCGCATTCAGCTTTGTTTGGAATCCTGGTCTCACACAGACAGGCAAAACCTGTTGGTGAAATGTCAGAAAACCTCTATCTTGCTGTCATCTCTTATGGTCTACCACAAGCCTCGTCCATGCATGGGTGTAGCTATCACGTGTCAAATAATGTCTCTGTATACATGCATAGACACACAGACACATGTGTGCGCACACACGCTCATGCACGCGCGCGCACGCACACACACACACACACACACACACACATAACATACACACAAATGTACAGGCACAAACACCAAAATATGTAACCACATATGCATGCACAAACACATGCACACAAACACACACACATGCATGTGTTGTGAATATTTCTGTGGTTGCTTAGATTTGTTTAATTAGTGCAGGCCTCTCCCAGCCCTGGGCTTGGGGGGGGGGTGATTATGTGTTAGTTGGTGATCTGGCTGGATGTTGGATTATTTGAGGAAATTCTGTGTTGTGACAAACATTGATTGATATGTTGTTTGAGGAAATTATCCCAGCTCTATCTCCCCCCCCCCCCCCACCCCCCCCCCCCCCCCCCCCACCCCCAAAAGGAAAAAGGCAGAGGAACATGTTCGTCTCGCCGCTTCTGATGCTCCTGACAAGTTGTTAGTGTCGGCTGCCCTTGTCCGGGCTGCCCATGTGTCAGCACCGCATAAGATTATCTCTAGTATAATCTATGGTCAGCACTCACCCACGCTTCTCTGCCTCCTCCCTCCCCCCCCCCCCCCCCCCCCCCCCCCCCCCTCCCTGTTTCTGCTCCTGTCTGTCCAGATAAATAGAGGCTGCAGTGCCTGCTTAGGAGTTCCCCCCCAATTCCATCTGGGGGATAGGTAGACCCTTTTACCACCAGGGTCCAGAAGGTTACATACTAAGAGCTTAATGTAACAACGGCCAATAAAGAGTGGAAAGTAACAAGCTTCACCCCTGCGTCATATCATTGAAGCTGCTGTCTTGCTTGGGAAAGCCCGGGCATCCCGCAAGGGATGGGATCCACCAGTGAGAGGATTGCAGAGAGAACAACACCGCTCGCCTCCTCGGCAACTACTTCCCCAAGTCCCCGTGTTTTCCTGCAACACATGCATGTATACACACACATACACCCATGCATTCATGTACACACACATATACTCAGGAACATTTATGCATATACATGCACACGTGTGCATGCATACACACACACACACATCTGAAACACACAATACATGTACATACACATGCATAAGCAAAAACACACAGGCAAACACACTAACACATACACTCATATGTATACACATATGCACACAAACATGCTTGCACACAAAAATACACACATATATGCATGCATGCACACAATGCATTCATGCATACACATATCATATGCATTCACATGCGCACACTCGCATGCATGCATGCACGCACGCACACATACACTCACCCTTATCCAGCAGAAGATTAGCTTCTTCAGGCATGAGCTGCAATGGCAGACCAAGACATCGATTCTGGAACGGAGCCCTTGGCAAGGAACCAATCAGAGTGCCAATAATGCGGTGGTGTTCGCGGAGATACTCAACGTCTAAGATAAAAAAAGAAATGGCCGGGAATAAAATGAGACATACCAAGTTAGATAGAGAGGAAGAAAATCCCTCAAGAGTCAAGTTAGTTCAAGTATACCCATAATGCTGTAGTACTCAAGCAGATGTAAGACAGGAACTGAGGAAGACATACACACACACACACGCATAAAAAACCACAACACACACACACAGACGCAATGGTCTTTGCGCAAACACACAGATACACACACACACACAGACACGCATGCACCTTGGCATTTTGATAAACACCAGAAAGAACACATTACTACACAGTTACTGAGTTATCTAACGCACGTATCATCGTATGGCACTGATCGATACTGCGACAGAAATGCAGGACGACCGACGAGGAATCATTCAATCAAATATTTATTCTCAACCTCAGTTCTCACCATCTGCGTTCCACACCAGTACTGTGCCTTTTGTCAGAAAAAGATTAACAACTCTTTCAGGTGTATCCCGAGCAGCAGGGTCGGCGCTTTGCGCCATTCTCGTCAGTTGGAGGTGAGAACACAACACTTGAAACAGCGCGACGTAGCCACTGAAACATGAAAACCAAACTGGAATCGCCCATGTGCCAGGAAGGGGACGCTACTCTTAACTTAATTTTAATGTACCGTTCAAAGTCATGAAGTAAAAAAAGTTTTTGTTAATTTTCTAATATGATCATTCATTGTCAATGATTTTAGTGTTTAGAAATTTCTTACTTTAATCAATACGAAAATCTTTGTGTGTTTCTATCTTTAGGCATTATCACGTGGTCAACTTTTTCCCGCGCTTGAGAGTTTGGCGGGAGTTTGCGGCATTGTTGCAAAGTAGTTTGGACGGCCGAAAGCAACTTACGTCTCGCGAAAATGGCAACCGAACTTGAAGAGCGCATTCGTGACATACAGCGGGAGTATCTTGACTTCCTCGATGATGTGGTAAGTGAACGTTTACATATGAACGTTAATTTGCCAGGTTTTCGAACGCTCGGGGACTGATGGACGCTGTATTATTATAGAAAACCTGCGCATGGCGTCTGCTCCCTGTATTTGAGTAAAATGATTTTAATGTTCATTTGACAGTTGTTTTTGTCAATATTATTTAAGCAGTAGCTGAACCATGACTTCCATAGTTGCGTCGTCTGAAATATTAAAAACGTTGAAAAAGCAACCAGGGCTGCCACAACCTCTTACCTTAAAAGTGTCCAATATAAAATTAATAATCACATAATATATACAAATAGACTCCTCCACCGGATAGGAATAAAGAACAGTGAAAAATGTGATTTTTGCGGAGAAGACAGCGAAACAATAACCCACCTATTTGTAGAATGCCCAATAATATGTAGCTTCTGGGCGGATATATCAGAATTCCTTCACAAGAACACAGACCTAACTTTACCAACGAGTCCTCAAAGTTTACTCTTTGGTACAGCTCCTCATAACAAACTGATTAATCACATTCTGTTGTTGGGAAAATCTTTCATTCACAGCTGTAAATATAGAAGTTGTCAACCAAACACTAAGGGCTTCCTTAACATTTTAAGACAAAACGGATTAATTGAAAAATTCATTTCCCAAAGCAGCAACAACACTGACGACTACATCAATAAATGGGGTGACCTGTGCAATATTTTAAGTGGTACTACTCCTGAATGTTAGCACGGGATAAACTCTCTCTCTCTCCCTCCCTCTCTCTCTCTCTCTCTCTCTCTCTCTCTCTCTCTCTCTCTCTCTCTCTCTCTCTCTCTCTCTCTCTCTCTCTCTCACTCACACCACACACACACACACACACACACACACACACGCGCGCGCGCGCACACACGCACGAGCGCACGTCACAATTACAAGTCTACACCATTCATCTAATCCTTCCTTTTCGATTTCGTTTTCGTAGAAGGATTAGCTCAGACATTTGTTTTTCCCTCAAATCCAACCCAATGAGGGACCCATGCCACCTTTGTCCACGCACCTTCTCTCCTCTCCCAGTCTCCCCCAACCCGTAACTGATGATGGTGATGGTACTGGTAATGATGATGATACTGGTGATGATGATGATGATAATGATGATATTGTGGTGTTGATATTCATATTATTGATGCTATTTCGTCTCTTTCTTGTTTTGCTTTCCTTGTAATTTTGTCCTTCTTGTGTATTTTCTAGACCCAATAAACTGATTAAAAAATAATAAAAAAACGTTGAAAAATACTTTGAGAGGCAATAATCCAATATGCAGTTTTAGAATAACGATCGTGGAGACGCCGTGGTAACGTGGGTATAATTATAATAGGATAATAAAATGTATTCAGTGCCTTGAGACCCTATCAGTGGTCAGGTTAGGAGTTACGCGTGATAAGATTCGAGCCAGCGAAAGTATACATTTACCGTAATTGGTCTTGTTCGACTGAATTCATTGTTTTACGTACAATTAACGTCAGTGGTGAAAATTCAGTGGCATGATCAATCCTTATCAGGTTAGGTTAGGTTAGGAGTTACGCGTGATAAGATTCGAGCCAGCGAAAGTATACATAATTTACATTTACCGTAATTGGTCTTGTTCGACTGAATTCATCGTTTTACGTACAATTAACGTCAGTGGTGAAAATTCAGTGGCATGATCAATCCTTATCAGCAATGAGAGTTTCAAAATCTATAGCTTTTAGCTAAAGATTTATGATTTGCAATTATTGAATTTCATTACAATTTAGGAAAATGCTGTGTAAGGAAAAGATGTGGATTTAATGAGGTTGGACCATCTCTCTCTCTCTCTCTCTCTCTCTCTCTCTCTCTCTCTCTCTCTCTCTCTCTCTCTCTCTCTCTCTCTCTCTCTCTCTCTCTCTCTCTTATTCTCTCTGCATGCAGGTAAAGTTTTAACTTTCAAGATTGAACTAAAATAGTTTGACTTTGAGTAAAGAGCATGCAAGACTGAATAGAAAATCAAGACAAGAAAAATAGTTAAATTTTATTAGGTCCTCGCTCTCATGCAGCCCATACTAAAGTGAGCCACTAAGAATGAAGCTTTTACAGTTTTATACAACAATTCTAATGTCTTTAATGATGTAGGAAAATTCTGGCAAAGACAAGTTTGAAATCAGACGAGGAGAACCAATACTAATTTCTGTTTATGCGTATTTAATGAGCTGCTTTAATATTACCACTTGATTTCAAATTTAATTTTGTATAAGTTAACTCAAGACAGCAGATATCAGATTGAAACTGGGTGAGTGATAGCCAGGAGGCTGCAGACTTGCATAGTGCACAAGTGTCAATTTTGATCATGCACTCATACTGTCATAAAAGCTGGTTTTGGAGGGGTTCATGCAGTCGATAAGTCTACCATTTTCATGATCCAGGTTATTGCAATTCATCTGATGATAAACCTGTGCTGTGAGTTTATTCTGTATCAATACTGTTTCGGTGTCTCCCTTATAAACCTGTGCTGTGAGTTTATTCTGTGTCAATACTGTTTCGGTGTCTCCCTTAGCTAAGAAGTCAGATGGAGTCAAGTTACTTGTCAGTCTCTAGTATCAGTATCACTCATATTTCCAATCAGTGTCGCAGTATTACCTATTTTTCTCATGAAGTCAGTTACACCTACACACCACATCTCCAATCAGTGAACATTGCAGTGTTACTCATCTTTCTCATGAACTGATGAAGTCAATTGAATTGGGCAACAACAAAAAAGTTATTTGTTTCCAGTCACCAGGACCAACCCCAAACCGTGTTGCCAACTCTAAACCTTTTCCCCCACTACTGGAAAAACACACACACACAAAAAGCGCACACCTAAAATTTGTAAACCCTTCACTGAAATCAATAAAAACTTCAATCAAATTTTGCCTGTAAGAAACAGTGTTTTATAGTGTAGGTAACATCAGGGTTTGTTGTTTTTTCATCTATGAAACATTGTTTTTATATGTCTACAAAACAGCGTCCTTTCTTTAAACTGAAAGCAAAAACTTTTCACCTATCTACCCAATTTCATTAATTTGGCCATGTTACTTGAAACAAGAAAAACCTTTTTTTTCCTCATTGGGTTGCCACATACAATACATACCAAATTTAATATAAGGTGCCATTTGTCAGTGTCTGCTTGACTAATCTATCTTTCTGTTTGCTTGTTTCAGACTGATCAAGGTATCTACAAGAAGAAAGTTCTGATGCTCATCTCCAGCGGAGAAGAGCGACTTATTATCAACATCAACGACCTTCGCCGGAAAAACCCGAGACGGGCAGCTGGGTAAGCTAATGAAAAACCTGGAGAGCTGATTTCTGAGAAATAAGAACATCACACCCATTCTAGTTCACTAGAGATTTCGCCTACCGACGAAAGTATCTCTAGCCCAGTTGACATCACGTGATGGAAGGTTTTCGTCCGATATATGCAAATGGAGATCACACGAGGCTTGTGGGATAGCCGATCTGCTCCCTGACATATGCCGTTAAAGTAGTTCTAAGACTATTTCGCACAATACTCATAACTTACTCTTGTTGAGGCAATAAACAAGCGTTTATTCGATAGAATAAAATGTTTGTGTTGAAATGGAAGCACATTTTGATATCTCAATGATTTCTGTAAAAAGTGGAGGAAAAAATAGTATCGGAACAAACTATTTTTGACGTATTGCTGTAATGCGAAGGTTTAAGTCTATTACGTGTTCATTGCGAACTGTGCCAGAGTCAATACTGACTCGGGTTCCCAGAATGCATCACACCTTCATTTCGGGGTGAGATGAATGATCCTGTCAGTGCCATTTTGATTAGTTTCGTATGTAGATAGAATTATATTTGGTTTGGATTCAAGTGGGGCGGAGATGCCACAAAACCTGAAAAAACAGGCTGAAATCACTGGTACAGTATTTGTTAGTGCCCAGCATGGCTGTCAGGTGGCTTAGTCACATACTGTTTTCTATGGCAATACTCCAAAGTACTTAATTTTATTTAAAAAACTGGAGTTAAACTCATTTAAGCTCTTAGCTTGCATTGCATGGAGACGCGCGTTTTTCTGCATTTTTACAAATTTGCTGAAGAATTACTGGTCAAGCTCTTCAAAAACTGTTGCCACCATTTAAAAACTCCTTGTCTCCTTTACCCTTGTAGATCAATGTCGTTCCTGCACTCTTTTTACTTTGAATATTATATTGCAACAAGGAAGGGTACTGCCTGGCGAAAAAAGAAAATATTTTTTAACAGGACCCCCTTGGACATCTCTACATCCTAGGCCATCAATAACCGCCCCCCGTATTGCACACAGGATTCTATTTCCCGATAGCGTATACAGATCCAGTTTCCAAATCATCTTCAGCCATCAGTTCTTGAATAATTTCCATGATCTGCTCCTCCAAAACTGCATCTCCCACGATCGCCATCTTCATTGCAAAAAAGGAGCACATCTTTTTCCTCATCAGATCCGTCTTGCATAGCAATTTCAACAGAATTCTTGTCATCATCCTGCTGCTGCAAAGCCTGCTCAATAGAGTTTGCGACAGGTGTGAACAAAGTCTGGCTAATGAGATTGCAATGATAGATTTCTGGGTCTGACAAAACTCAATACTGCTATGCCGTTAGGGCAGGGAGATTGAAAATTCAGTTTCCCAAAAGCAGAATCTCCTGGCCGAAAATTGTTGGCCCCACTGCAGTAGTGATGCTAGTCAAGTAAAAACAAGTGTCTCTTGATTGTAAAATGTGTTTAGCATTGCATATGTATAGAATATCTTTACAAGGATCAGGCATACTTAACAGGTGGTTCAGAGGCTGCCTACACAGGTTTAATTGTGCATTTACACAGTTTCAAGTCATTTAGTAGTTTGATTATGAAATAAAATCTGGTTGCCCAATTGGAGAAGGTAAGACTAAGATGCACTCTCCCTCGCTTGAACTTGAAGAGAACATTTTGTTGCCCCGGGTAGTGGGGCAGTTGCTTTTGTTGGATCCTGGATTTATTTACAGGATTGAAAGAAAAAAAGAAGATAAAATGAGGTCTTCACAATCCGTTTCTTAGTTTCTAACCCATGAATCTAATGCATTGCCTTTTCCTTGCAGACTTCTGACCAGCTCCTTTGAGAATCTAATGCATTGTCTTTTCCTTCCAGACTTCTGACCAGCTCCTTTGAGAATCTAATGCATTGTCTTTTCCTTGCAGACTTCTGACCAGCTCTTTTGAGAATCTAATGCATTGTCTTTTCCTTGCAGACTTCTGACCAGCTCCTTTGAGGATCTAATGCATTGTCTTTTCCCTCCAGACTTCTGACCAGCTCCTTTGAGAATCTAATGCATTGTCTTTTCCCTCCAGACTTCTGACCAGCTCCTTTGAGAATCTAATGCATTGTCTTTTCCTTGCAGACTTCTGACCAGCTCCTTTGAGTATCTAATGCATTGTCTTTTCCTTGCAGACTTCTGACCAGCTCCTTTGACAATCTAATGCATTGTCTTTTCCCTCCAGACTTCTGACCAGCTCCTTTGAGAATCTAATGCATTGTCTTTTCCCTCCAGACTTCTGACCAGCTCCTTTGAGAATCTAATGCATTGTCTTTTCCCTCCAGACTTCTGACCAGCTCCTTTGAGTATCTAATGCATTGTCTTTTCCTTGCAGACTTCTGACCAGCTCCTTTGAGAATCTAATGCATTGTCTTTTCCCTCCAGACTTCTGACCAGCTCCTTTGAGGATCTAATGCATTGTCTTTTCCCTCCAGACTTCTGACCAGCTCCTTTGAGAATCTAATGCATTGTCTTTTCCCTCCAGACTTCTGACCAGCTCCTTTGAGGAGCTCATTGCCTTCCAGAGGGCCCTGAAGGAATTGGTGGCAGCAGCTGACCCGACCTTCAGCAAGGAACACGAGGAGCTCTTCATTGGGCTGGAGGGAAGGTAAGGAGACAGTCACACGCATACACTCAGACAAACAGACAAACAGATACATACAGAGACCAACAAATGGATACATACACTGAGACAGACAGACAAATGGATACGTACACTGAGACAGACAAATGGATACATACGCTGAGACAGACAAATGGATACATACACTGAGACAGACAGACAAATGGATACATACACTGAGACAGACAGACAAATGGATACGTACACTGAGACAGACAGACAAATGGATACGTACACTGAGACAGACAGATAGACACATACACTGAGACATACAGACAAATGGATACATACACTGAGACAGACAGACAAATGGATACATACACTGAGACAGACAGACAAATGGATACATACAGAGACAGACAAATGGATACATACACTGAGACAGACAAATGGATACATACACTGAGACAGACAGACAAATGGAAACATACACTGAGACAGACAAATGGATACATACACTGAGACAGACAGACAAATGGATACATACCGAGACAGACAAATGGATACATACACTGAGACAGACAGACAAATGGATACATACACTGAGACAGACAGACAAATGGATACGTACACTGAGACAGACAAATGGATACATACACTGAGACAGACAGACAAATGGATACATACACTGAGACAGACAAATGGTTACATACACTAAGACAGACAAATGGATACATACACCGAGACAGACAGACAAATGGATTCATACACTGAGACAGACAGACAAATGGTTACATACACTGAGACAGACAAATGGATTCATACACTGAGACAGAAAAATGGTTACATACACTGAGACAGACAAATGGATACATACACTGAGACAGACAAATGGATACATACACTGAGACAGACAAATGGTTACATACACTGAGACAGACAAATGGTTACATACACTGAGACAGACAGACAAATGGTTACATACAGAGACAGACAAATACATACACTGAGACAGACAAATGGATACATACACTGAGACAGACAAATGGTTACATACACTGAGACAGACAGACAAATGATTACATACAGAGACAGACAAATACATACACTGAGACAGACAAATGGATACATACACTGAGACAGACAAATGGATACATACACTAAGACAGACAAATGGATACATACACTGAGACAGACAAATGGATACATACACTGAGACAGACAAATGGTTACATACACTGAGACAGACAGACAAATGGATACATACACTGAGACAGACAAATGGATACGTACACTGAGACAGACAGACAAATGGATACATACACTGAGAAAGACAAATGGATACATACACTGAGAAAGACAAATGGATAGATACACTGAGACAGACAAATGGATACATACACTGAGACAGACAAATGGATACATACACTGAGACAGACAAATGGATACATACAGAGACAGACAAATACATACACTGAGACAGACAAATGGATACATACACTGAGACAGACAAATGGATACATACACTGAGACAGACAGACAAATGGATACATACACTGAGACAGACAAATGGATACATACACTGAGACAGACAAATGGATAGGTACACTGAGACAGACAGACAGATAGACACATACACTGAGACAGACAAATGGATACATACACTGAGACAGACAATGGATACATACACTGAGACAGACAGACAAATGGATACGTACACTGAGACAGACAGACAAATGGATACATACACTGAGACAGACAAATGGATACATACAGAGACAGACAAATACATACACTGAGACAGACAAATGGATACATACACTGAGACAGACAAATGGATACATACACTGAGACAGACAGACAAACGGATACATACACTGAGACAGACAAATGGATACATACACTGAGACAGACAGACAGATAGACACATACACTGAGACAGACAGACAAATGGATACATACACTGAGACAGACAGACAAATGGATACATACACTAAGACAGACAGACAAATGGATACATACACTAAGACAGACAGACAAATGGATACATACACTGAGACAGACAGACAAATGGAAACATACACTGAGACAGACAGATAGACACATACACTGAGACAGACAAATGGATACATACACTGAGACAGACAGACAAATGGATACATACACTGAGACAGACAAATGGATACATACACTGAGACAGACAGACAAATGGATACATACACTGAGACAGACAAATGGATACATACACTGAGACAGACAGACAGATGGATACATACACTGAGAAACACAAATGGATACATACACTGAGACAGACAGACAAATGGATACATACACTGAGACAGACAGACAAATGGATACATACACTGAGACAGACAGACAGATAGACACATACACTGAGACAGACAGACAAATGGATACATACACTGAGAGAGACAGAGAAATGGATACATACACTGAGACAGACAGACAAATGGATACATACACTGAGACAGACAAATGGATACATACACTGAGACGGACAGACAAATGGATACATATTGAGACAGACAAATGGATATGTACACTGAGACAGACAAATGGATACATACACTGAGACAGACAGACAAATGGATACATATTGAGACAGACAAATGGATACATACACTGAGACAGACAGACAAATGGATACGTACACTGAGACAGACAAATGGATACGTACACTGAGACAGACAGACAAATGGATACGTACACTGAGACAGACAGACAAATGGATACATACACTGAGACAGACAGACAAATGGATACGTACACTGAGACAGACAAATGGATACATACACTGAGACAGACAGACAAATGGATACATACACTGAGACAGACAGACAAATGGATACATACACTGAGTAGGTGGCGGCAGCCTCTATACAGTCATGCAGGGAAACCTGGTTTTTGCACTAATTTTCACACCATGTTTATATCAACAACATTTGCTTGGTTTGTCTTGACAATGTGCCCAATAAATACTTTGAAGTTCATTCTGCCTTGTCTTTGCCTTCGTTTGATGTGAATGAGAACATGTGAGCGAGAGGAGTAGGCAGAAATGCCTAATATTTTGGATCGACGAACCGCGACGCCATTAGGCCTGCAGCCATTTTGAGCTCAAGCAAAACAACACCTATCTGGGAAATCTCGCTGTTCTCTGTTCATGTCTATTTTTAACTTGAACAAAAGTGTGTCAGGTCAAACAAGACAAAGCTAGGCTTTGTTTACGTGTGTTTTTAATTTTCCTAGGTAGTAGGGTTTATGAAAAAAATCCGAGATGAAAACACCTAAATATAGCTTGGTCACTTTCTCAGCTGAATTACGGGATTGGGGCATAATTGCGACCCCACAATCATATATGCGATGGAAACAGCGTTTTCTGGAGGTTTCGGTCATGTTCGAAACTAAAGAATGCATGACGTCCACGCCGAGCGACAGCCAATCAAAAGAGGCAACCCGTGCCTTTGACACGAAGGTGCCCTAGCTCAAAACATGGCGACCGAACACACGCTTTCAACGTCGCCGTTAGCGACTCTGTTCGAGAAAGTCGAAACCATTCTTGGTAATTTTGTCGATAATCGTATTCATAAACATCTATTTTCGGTACTTGTAAAGTTTTAAGGTGCTAATTTCACGTAAGAATGGCTAGATTTTAAGCTAAAAGTTGCGAGTGGATACGATCCATGCCGATCGGGCTCGAGTGTTATGGGTAGTGACAAAAACATGTTCTGTGTCTTTTTTCAGGCGATTTAATTGTTCCAAGTCAAGATTTGAAACAAAAAAAGAGTAGTTGTAGAAATGATTGGTGTATTGTTTTGTGATGATTTAACTTTGGTGGGGGTAAAATAGACAAAAGCGTTTGCTTTCTAAAACCGGAAGTAGATCGAGTCGGCGTCTGTCGTCTTCTTCTGTCGCTAGTTCAGTAGGCCTAGTTGTTCACATGTTTCAAGATGTTGGCTTAAGTCGTTTTTCTTCTGAGTGGCATCTTCAGAGAATAAAAAAGGATTTAACCACGCAGACCAGACTGTTGTTCCATAGCCGCTTCGGTGGTATTTGCTGGGAACATCACACTTGCCCCGTTCTCCAACTCCGGCAGAGCTTTTCTTGTTGAATCGCCGTCAGATTTGCCTGCCAGATATGATGCTTTCAAGCAGTATTTGAAGCAGAATTATGCTTTGTGAGCAGCATCTTGTGTACCTGATCTGCCATGAAGTTTACTCAACAAAGCAGTTTGTTAGGGTTTGTGCCAAACTTCAGTTGTTTCTGAATTTTGACGTTAAATGGACTGAACGACAATTTTTTTCTTGATTTTGTCTGAAATAGGGTGCTTTGATACTTGCTGTCAAGAAAAAGTGACCTGCACATTCCTGTTTGTTGGTTCTATCAGTTCCATACATTGCATTCTGCTTGTGTGCAAAATTTCAAGCATTTATCTCCAGTAGTTTTTGAGCTGTAGCTTGTTCAGTATACGAGTTCTTCAAAAACTTTCACTTTTCGTCTAATTTTTTTGTTATTTTTGGTGGTCATCAACTGATGTATTAATTTTTAAAGCAATTTGATTGTTTTCTTGGGCCCTTTATATCATATTCTGTCTGTCTGCAAAAAATCAGTGAAATATCTTAAACGGTTCTTGAGTTATAGCTTCTTAAAGTGAAATATTCCATAAAATGGCCTTGTTCCGCGAGGCAAATTGATGTTTTTTCCCATTTTAAGGCTCTTTTAAAAAAAAAACAGCCTGCCATGGTCCCTGAAATAAATTAGAGCCAGACAATAACATAGAATCTATGAAATATTTCATTGATAAGGACAGCTGTGCTTTAGTATTGATTCTAATGACCTTCAAAGTTGCTACTTTATGCTGATTTGACATTTATGTATTACGAGCGTTTCGCCTTTCACGACCTTTGAAGTGGCATATCTCAGAAACTAATGAAGATATTCACTTACTTTTTTTTTGTTTTTCTAGTCTTTCTGCCAACTTTATAACACAACACATTATAAACTTCCTCTTCCCCAAAAAAATTTTGACTGCCGCCACCTACACTGAGACAGACAGACAAATGGATACGTACACTGAGACAGACAAATGGATACATACACTGAGACAGACAGACAGATAGACACATACACTGAGACAGACAAATGGAAACATACACTGAGACAGACAAATGGATACACACACTGAGACAGACAGACAAATGGATACATACACTGAGACAGACAGACAAATGGATACATACACTGAGACAGACAAATGAATACGTACACTGAGACAGACAAATGGATACATACACTGAGACAGACAAATGGAAACATACGCTGAGATTGTTGTTGGCATCCGTCAGTCTCGTGAGACTATGGGGGTGTGCGCCAGGTTTGGTCAGTCCGGGGTTGAGAGGCAGCGTACTCTGTGGCTGTAGAGCCCGATCCTTGAGCCGCATGCTCTGTTGCACTTGTCGCAAGTGAAGTCTTGGCGTGGCTCTGTGGATGCCGACGCTATCCTCTGTCGTCTGCGTTCTCTCCTCTCCTCCCACTGCTCCCGTCTCCTCCTCTCGCTGGCCTGGATGCCAGTCTTGACGGCGTGTCTCCAGCTGTTGCGGTCAGCGGCCACCGTTTCCCAGTCTGCTGGGTTGATGCCTCCCGCCGTCATATCACGTTTACAAACGTCCTTGTAGCGGAGGAGAGGTCTTCCTGCAGGTCTGGATCCCGTGGCGAGCTCGCAGTACAGCACATCTTTGGGTATTCGGCCGTCATCCATCCTGCTGACGTGACCCAGCCATCTAAGTCGTCTCTGGCTGAGCATGGCGAACATGCTGGGAATACCTGCTTGCGCCAGTACGTCCTTGTTGGGGATGCGGTCATGCCAGCTGATGCCCAGGATCCTTCTGAGGCAACGCATGTGAAAGGTGTTGAGCCGGCGTTCTTGGCGGGAATACAGGGTCCACGCTTCGCTTCCGTAAAGGAGCGTGCTGAGAACACAGGCCTGGTAGACTTTCATCTTGGTGTTTGTCGTCAGCATGGAGTTGTCCCAGACACGCTTTCCGAGGCGGGCCAGTGATGTTGCGGCTTTGCCAATGCGCTTGCTTAGTTCGGCGTCCAGAGACAAGTTGCTTGAGATGGTGGAGCCCAGGTATGTAAACTCCTCCACCACCATAAGGGTGTGATCGCCGATGGAGATGCTGGGAGCGGTACTGACATCCTGACCCATGACTTCAGTCTTCTTGATGCTGATGGTCAGAGCGAATTCTTTGCATGCCTGGACAAAGCAGTTGATGAGACGCTGCAGCGCCTCCTCTGTGTGCGCAGTCAGGGCAGCATCATCAGCAAACAACAGCTCTCTGATCAGGACCCTTTGCACTTTGGTCTTTGCACGGAGGCGGGCTAGGTTGAAGAGACCCCCATCACTTCTGGTATGGATGTACACACTGAGACAGACAAATGGAAACATACGCTGAGATAGACAAATGGATACATACACTGAGACAGACAAATGGATACATACACTGAGACAGACAGATAGACACATACACTGAGACAGACAAATGGATACATACACTGAGACAGACAAATGGATACATACACTGAGACAGACAAATGGATACATACACTGAGACAGACAAATGGATACATACACTGAGACAGACAGACAGATAGACACATACACTGAGACAGACAGACAAATGGATACATACACTGAGACAGACAGACGAATGGATACATACACTGAGACAGACAAATGGATACATACACTGAGACAGACAGACAAACAGATACATACACTGAGACAGACAAATGGATACATACACTGAGACAGACAAATGGATACATACACTGAGACAGACAAATGGATAC
>JAWQFJ010000942.1:26239-56239 GCA_034096865.1 Theodoxus fluviatilis
TCCATCCATCCATCCATCCATCCATCCATCCATCCATCCATCCATCCATCCATCCATTTATCTATCCCATCCAAACCACGCATGCATGCATCCATCCATGCATCCATCCATGCATGCATCCATATCTATCCATCCATCCATCCATCCATCCATCCATCCATATATTCTGAGCTATGCAAGCAAAGGTTTACTTTGCCTGTTAGATGCTCACTTTAACTATTAAATGTTCACTTTGCCTGTCAGATGTTCACTTTGCCTGTCAGATGTTCACTTTCCCTGTCAGATGTTCACTTTCCCTGTCAGATGTTCACTTTCCCTGTCAGATGTTCACTTTCCCTGTCAGATGTTCAGTTGCCTGTCAGATGTTCACTTTGCCTGTCAGATGCTCACTTTGCCTGTCAGATGCTCACTTTGCCTGTCAGATGTTCAGTTACCTGTCAGATGTTCACTTTCCGTCAGATGTTCACTTTGCCTGTCAGATGTTCACTTTGCCTGTCAGATGTTCACTTTCCCTGTCAGATGTTCAGTTGCCTGTCAGGTGTTCACTTTGCCTGTCAGATGTTCACTTTGCCTGTCAGGCCCTGTCTTATGAGCACTGTTGTGAAACTTCAGGCTCCCTGATTCGGCCCAAGATAGTGCGAAGTGTGCACTACTGTCCAGCCACCAAGAAGTCCATCGAGCGTCGCTACACGGACATGACGTCGCTGGACGCTCATCCATCGAGCTCAGTGTACCCAACCATGGTGAGTCCACCCACCCTTGAGTTGTCAGGAGTTGTAATACCAACAGTGTTGGGTGGGTTGGCTGATTATCAGATAGCTGACCCTGGAAATCTTGGACAGAATTGAAGCTTGGTAACCATCAAATTATTTTGCCCAGAATTGTGAAAGATTGGATGTGTGGGGGATTAAAAGTCATTTTGATAGTTTTGAAAATCTTAAAAAAAATATATATTTATTCATTAATTAAATAATTCTTTCTTCAGTAGTGTACAGTAGTAATTTTGCCATAGCTTTCTCCCTATATTTTGCTTCGTTTTGTTTTAGGATGATCTTAGATGAGTGTAAACAGAGGAATGTGCAGCTTGCTTAAAATGTGAATGTTGCGGAAGAATGTGAAATGCCTGCGGATGCAAATGTAATGGGAAATGCCGCAGTTCGGGAACTTTCCCTGTCCTTGAACAGATCAGATTGGACCGAGATGGACGATTTTTAGTGACGATGACGTAATAATGAAAAGTGACCTATGACAGCGACGAAAATGTCAGTTAGGAAAAATATGGCACGGTAGAAAGACGTGGCGTTTCGGCGTGTCATCGCTGGGAGTGATTGCTGGGAGAAGTAGTGGCATCATGGGTGTAGGGATAAGTCGAACCGTGATGACTCTGGCCTATGAAGAGAGGTAAGAGTCTGTCCTGATTTGTTCTTGAAGCAGAGATGGATGAAGTAGTTATTGTGAGCAAGTGAGAGCTTGTGGAGCTGTTGGCGCCTTTGAAAGCGCACTCGCCATCGCTGTACGTTTGTTGCCAAGACATGGAATTAAGATCTTCATGTAGAAAACTCCCGCCGAAGTCCTGCTTCTACTTTCCTGGCGCAAGCTTGGACGGACCGCAAGTTAGAGACCACATACCCGCAACATGAACAACACTCTACAGGATAACTGTAGCTTCATTTGCTGTTCTTCCCCTCATTGGCAACTTTTTCTCCTGTTCTCTCTCCATCTCTTCTCTCTCCTCCCTTCCTTCTCTCTCCTCCCTTCCTTCTCTCTCCTTCCTTCCTTCTCTCTCCTCCCTTCCTTCTCTCTCCTCCCTTCCTTCTCTCTCCTCCCTTCTCTCTCCTCCCTTCCTTCTCTCACCTCCCTTCTCTCTCCTCCCTTCCTTCTCTCTCCTCTCTTCCCGCCCCTTTTGTCCTATATTTTTCCTCCCATTCCTGCTTTTCACTTTATCCTGTCTTTGCCCCCCCCCCCCCCCCCCCCCCCCCACCCCCCACCCCCTTTCCACTTCTCCTCCTCCTCCCCCTCCTCCACCTTCTCAATCTTTTTTTTCTTCTGTTTCCTCCTCCTCCTCCTCCTCCTCCTCCTCCTCCTCCTCCTCCTCCTCCTCCTCCTCCTCCTCCTCCTCCTTAACATTGACTTTGTTTCTTGAACAGGATGATGACGGAAACTTGCT
Organism: Theodoxus fluviatilis; assembly: GCA_034096865.1. Lineage (NCBI taxonomy): Eukaryota > Metazoa > Mollusca > Gastropoda > Cycloneritida > Neritidae > Theodoxus > Theodoxus fluviatilis. The sequence continues at coordinate 28,407 of JAWQFJ010000942.1, forward strand.
GGAAACAGAGTTTGGTCTGTCCTGCTACAAGGATCATCAGACCTTCACTGTGCAGGTAATGTCTCTTGTATGATGATGATGATGATGATGATGATGATGGTGAAGATGACGATGGTGGTGGTGGTGATTTGGCCTTTTCCTTTTTGAAAGGAGGTCTGGATATACAGAAAAGAAATTTGAATTCATTTTGTTCAGAAGCTACTTCTAAATCCTACCACTGTCCAGATAGATCTTAAAATTCCCTGAAGATTCTAATTTGATGATCAAAAAAAAAAAGAGAAACTTTCAATTATATTTTAATTTCAAATACTCGCCCTGCATACATCTGTGATGAATGATTTACAAGACAGGAAGTGTGACTACAGAAATGGTTAATATTTGATTAAATAAGACTGTTGAAATCTTCATACTTTTTTTGTTGATGTGCCTTTCATTTTCACTGGCAATATGCTCACAGAATATCAACCAAAAAAAATGTTCTATGAATACCTTTGTCTATATAAACTCTCTTCTTCAACAACAGTTTACCCTGAAACATTTCACAGGACATGTATCTTCCACTACAATTTTTTATGATGATGGTGATGTGGTGTGGACATTCACGATATTGGTGATATTTTTGTCTCTTCCTTTTTTTGCTTTCCTCGTAATTTTGTCTTCCTTGTGTATTTTCTTAGACCAATAAACTGGGGAAACAAAAATTCATATATCATAATCATTAAAATTTTTTTGATGCAATTTGATATCAAAAGCAGTGTACATGCAGTCCATTAGACGTGCCCAAAGCAACAACAAAATTTCTCTTCCAGGAAATGCCAGAAAAGGCACCACCTGGTCAACTTCCGAGGTCTGTGGACGTCATCGCCGACAATGACCTTGTTGACAAGTGCAAAGTAAGTTTTGAAATCGGTGTTTTATATCTCAATTTTATTTTGAACCATAAAATTTGATAGCAATAAGTGCAATATAAAATATGGGGGGGGGGGGGGGGGGCCTTAGAATTGGATGGAATAATAGTGGTAGAAGGATCAACAATAAAGTATCTTGTAACTAACAGACTCATTTTCCTTAAATGCAGACAGATGACTATGCTTCTTGATATATCATATTCTGCATTGGAGTCCAATCACTGCAGGTAACGCAATTCCTACAGGCTTGTTTTAGTTGAACAAGCTTTGCCTACGTTGCTGTTGTAGCGCTCTTATCTAACCAATCAGGACACAGCTTTTGGTCTAGTTCTGCGTCCTGATTGGTTAGACAATATTGCTACTATTGCGAAGTAGACACAAGCATTGCTCAATCAAAACAGACCTTGACACCACTAGTGTTTGTCGTTACTGTTGTCGCGGTTGGGGGTGGGTGGAAGGTGGCTCGACCCCCAACCGGACAGTGAAATTTTTTAAAATGGGAAATTCCTTCCTCGGTCACTAATCACATTTTAAGACAAAGACGTCACAAACAGAATTTTACAAAAAAAACAATCGACTATTACATAGACGACTTTCAAACAAAAACTCTCAATAACTGAAAACCCAACAGAAAACTTCAAAGAAAACTAAACAATTATTACAAATTAAATAAACGTTTAAAAACCGCCCAGCGTTCTTAACCACAACAGTTCTTAACCCTTATCGTGGTCCACCAGTGGTAAGCGCGGTATATGTCGTTTCAGACACCACGTGCGTTCTGGCTCTCTCCAAGTACAAGCCTATCATATAACTCTACGTTTACTCATACCAGTTCATGCAGAAGAGGCTCTACAGACTACAGCTTGGCCAATCAACAATCAGGGCGGTTCTATGCGCGTTATAGTAGAAATTATGGTCTACATCCTGTACGAATCAAAGTGAAGCTCGCGGAGATCAACTCTTGACGATGAGCCAATTGACTTTTTCAATCTATTCCTGGACGATACAGTTTTTGATTTGCTTGTGGAGCAAACAAACTTGTATGCTGAGAGGAAACTGGAAAGATAGACGGAGTGGATGAGTCTGGGCGATGGTTTCTGAAGCCTTCTCTCTCTCCTCTTGAGAGGCTGGTGATGCTGTGTGACCCACAGTGGGGATTTTCTCGGCGAGAACCCCGACCAACGTTAGATCTGTTACCTGACTGATGTGTCCAACTGATGGTTTTCTCGCGCGAGTTCATGGCAAAGCGGAGTCGTTATTGATAGTCTGGACTCTCGCTGACGGAACTTATTTTGTTGTATCGCCAAGAAATTTTGTGGTACGTTGTTGGTTTTGTGGTTGTTCTGGTTTTAATTGTTGTTGATTATAGTAGTCTGGTGTATTGTGGGTAATTGCAGGGGAAGTTAGGTTCTGCTTTGTTCCTGCATTTGTGCTATTTTGTCAAACGATCAAAGGGGAAACAGGTTTCCACCTTATGCTCGTATTGTGGAGTTTGTGATATATTAATGATTGCCAGGGAGATTTGGTTCTGTCTCGGTTCAGTATTACAGGCATTGTAGTGCATGGTGTGAATTTGTTCCTACATTATTGCCTTAGAGTTATTGTTCTTGATTGAAAAGCGGTCATTCTTGTCCCTACATTTCTTTGTGTTATAGTTCGTGTTCTTGATTGCAAAAAGTGGTGATCCTTGTTCCTACTTTCTTTTTTTGTGTCAGAGTTCTTGTTCTGAATTGAAGGGAAACTTGTTGCTATTCCCGCGGTTCTAATTTAGGGCTCCGTGTTGTGTAATTGCAGGAGAGAACTTATTTCTACCGTGTTCCTGCAGTACCGGGTTTGTGGCGCACTTAGTTTATGATTGATTGTAGTGGAAACTTGTTTAGATCTCGTTACTTCACTGCTTGGATTTTTGGCGCGTTACCACAGACAAGACTAGTTTCTATTTTCTGTTTTCTTGTGTGTGTGGATTATTGTTTGATCCTGCATTGTGGGAGTGCGTTCTACAATAATTGGTTGTACAATTAACTGTGATTGTTACTTTATTTTCGTGCATTGTCTTGTACCTTTTGATTGGATTCCTTGTGTCTCTCTCGGTTTAAGTCCGAGCAGGAAAAGACTCGTGACAGATTGTGTGTAAATGATGGGTGTCAACCACTGTTTCAAATAAAGAATTCAAGCTTTGAACACGTGCAATGGGGCAAGGGAATGACGAGTGGGGCTCTGTATCTGATCAGATACAGCCTTTGACCAATAGTCACTTGCAGCTAGTGGGTGCCGTGTTCGAAGCTGCACAGATCCTAGAGTTACATCCTTGAGCAAGGTGCTTCACCCCCATTGCCTCTCCTACCCAGGACTAAAATCTGTCACTGGGCACTACACAGCAGCGACCGGGGGTGAAATTTCTCCTAGACAATTTCCTCAAAAAGGACGAAAATGAAGATTATCATTATCATTATTATTATTATTATCATCATCCTCATGTGGCTTTTTTTTTACAGCCTGGAGACAGGGTGCAGGTGGTGGGAACCTTCCGCTGTCTGCCTGCCAAGAAAAATGGCTATTCCTCTTGCACCTTCAGGTATTTCCATGGAGGACCAGGAATGTTCCTGCCTCTCCTTGTACAACCGTCTCCTTTAATCTCTGTCTTGTCTGTCTCTCCCTGTACCACCGTCTCCTTTCCTCTCTGTCTTGTCTGTCTCTCCTTGTACCCCCATCTCCTTTCCTCTCTGTCTTGTCTGTCTCTCCTTGTACCACCGTCTCCTTTCCTCTCTGTCTTGTCTGTCTCTCCTTGTACCCCCGTCTCCTTTCCTCTCTGTCTTGTCTGTCTCTCCTTGTACCACCGTCTCCTTTCCTCTCTGTCTTGTCTGTCTCTCCTTGTACCACCGTCTCCTTTCCTCTCTGTCTTGTCTGTCTCTCCTTGTACCACCATCTCCTTTCCTCTCTGTCTTGTCTGTCTCTCCTTGTACCACCGTCTCCTTTCCTCTCTGTCTTGTCTGTCTCTCCTTGTACCACCGTCTCCTTTCCTCTCTGTCTTGTCTGTCTCTCCTTGAACCACTGTCTCCTTTCCTCTCTGTCTTGTATCCTTCTCTCCCTCTTCCTGTTTCTGTGTGTGTGTGTGAGTGTGAGTGTGTCTGTGTGTGTGTATGAGTGTGTGTGTGTGTGTGTGTGTGTGTGTGTGTGTGTGTGTGTGTGTGTGTGTGTGTGTGTGAGTCTGTGTCTGTGAGCTTGCATGTGTGTGTATGAGAGAGAGAGAAAGAGACTGCCTGCCTCTGTGTCCTCTCTCTCTCTGTATGTCTCTCTGTGTTTCTGTGTCTCTTCGTCTCTGTCTCTCTGCCTCTCTCTCTCTCTCTCTCTCTCTCTCTCTCTCTCTCTCTCTCTCTCTCTCTCTCTCTCTCTCTCTCTCTCTCTCTCTCTCTCTCTCTCTCATAATCATCTTGTTATCCATGCAACTCTTGCATCATTTCATTTAAAACGGAGTAAATTTTGTCTGTAAATGTTTGAATCTGAAATTCATTGTGACATCATTTGCATACCAGTAAGTTTGCTTTTTCTGATTGTATCAACATGGCAATGTTTCGGCAATTAAGATTTGATTGAATTTTGAAAAAGCAACATTCAATTTTAAATCCTTAACAATGATGACCAGAACTTGCCTCCAGGTTTCATTTTTATTTTCATTCCATCCCTTGTCATTTTTGGACATCTAAAAAAAAAATTATTGCTTTCCAGAACCATCCACATCGCCAACAACATCAAGCTGCTCAGCAAGGAGGTTTCTCACACTGTCAATGCCGAGGATGTTGCCATGATCAAGCAGTTTGCCAAGTCCAAGAAACACGTCAGTAACTTTTCCTAAATTGGGATATTGTGTTAAATAATGTTTTCGGTTTTGTTGTTATTACTCATATTAGTATGTTTATTCAATCTCATGGAAGAGGTAACATAAATCATCAGTATGCCCATGACTGACAAGTTATTTTCCAGAATGTCTTTGACTTGCCTTTCATATGTAGAGACAAGGCATTGCTTGGATTTTTTTCAGATTCTCTTTTACTTGCCTTTCATATCTGAACTTGCCTCACATCTGAACTACAGAGACGGATACAAGTCCTGGAAATGAGATGCTACCGCAAGATTCTGAACATGTCATATAAAGACTATGTCATGAATAAGGAAGTCAGCAACAGGATCAGGAGAGCATTTGGACAGTATGAAGACCTGCTCTCAATCGTGAAAAGCAGAAAGCTGAAGTGGTACGGTCACGTGTCAAGAGGCAGTGGGCTGGCCAAGACCATCCTGCAAGGTACCGTACCAGGTGGGAGAAGGGGAGAGGCAGGCAGAGAAAGAGGTGGGATGACAACATCAAAGAGTGGACAGGCTTGACCTTTGCTGACTCACAGCAAGCCACAGAGGATAGAGATCGATGGAGGAAGATTGTCCGAAAGTCATCAGTGGTGCCTCAACAACCCATCTCAGGGTTAAGAGACTGAACTAAACTGAACTGAACATATGTAGAGACAAGGCATTGCTTGGATTTTTTTTACCCAGAATGTCTTTGACTTGCCTTTCATATGTAGAGAGACAAGGCATTGATAAAGCTTGGACTTCTTTTTCAGAATGTCTTTGACTTGCTGGCCAAGTCGCTGGCTCCCTCCATCCATGGCCATGAGTACATCAAGCGAGCCGTGCTCTGCATGCTGCTCGGCGGCAACGAGAAACTCCTTGAAAATGGCACTAGGATCAGGGGGTAAGCAGGAAGCTGTGTGTTGTTGGGAGTGGTGCACTGAGGTGGTGGGAGAGGGCAGTATTGCTTTGTCAACTGTGAAACCAGTAGAGTTGTTGGAATAAATGTCAAAATTGTCCTAAGCAGTGCTTTTCTCTCTGCCTATATGTCTCTCTCTCTCTCTCTCTCTCTCTCTCTCTCTCTCTCTCTCTCTCTCTCTCTCTCTCTCTCTCTCTCTCTCTCTCTCTCTCTCTCTCTCTCTCCTCTCTCTCTCTCCCTCTCTCTCTCTCTCTCTCTTCCCTCCCTCTCTCCTCTGTTCCCCCCCCCCTTTCTCTTTCTCTTTCTCTCCCTCCCTCCCTCTCTCTCTCTCTCCCTCTCTCTCTCCCTCTCTCTCTCCCTCTCTCTCTCCCTCCCTCTCTCCTCTGTTTCCCCCCTCCCCTTCTCTATCTCTTTCCCTCCCTCCGTCCCTCCCTCCCTCCCTCCCTTCCTCTCTCCCTTTTTCCCTCCCTCATTCCCTCCCTCCCCTTTTAATTCGCCCTATCGTTTCTCCATATTTTTCTCTTTTTCCCCTCTAACCTAATTCCCAGTTTCCTTGAGTCATTATTTCCTTTTATTGATTTCTCTCTTTTCTTTTTAACACATCGCCGCCACCACCCTACCCCCCCTCCCCCCCCCCCCCAAAAAAAAAAGAAAAAGAAAAAAGAGAGGCAATTCAGGTCAAGTTCCTTGCCCAAGAATGTTACTCTAGGGTCTGTGCAGCATTGAACACTGTACCTGCCAGTCGCAAGGCGAGCATCCTAACTGCTGGAGCCCCGTCATCAACTGATGAAAGGAAAAAAGTATGGTGAAGCATTCTATGACAGGATGATGCCTTGTACTCTCGTGAAACACTGATTTAGACCATGATGATTTGGTCTGTTGTCTGAGAATGTTTGTCATCTCTTTTATTATTATTTTTTCCTTTGTGTGGCATCTGTCATTTTCTGATTTGTGTGTTTGTGTTTTCTTCATCTCTGTAATCAGAGCTTTGCTCTTTTTTCACGGGATGTTGCATTCAACTCCTGAATCCTGACTGTCATGAACTGGTAAAGAAGACAAACCTAGCACTCTTTGGGCTCAATGCCATCAATTCTGATGCATGCTATGTTTCTGTTTCAGGGATATTAATGTTCTGCTCATTGGAGATCCATCTGTGGCGAAGTCACAGATGCTTAGGTAAGGAATTTGTCAATGCTTGTGTGTACACTTGATGTTGCCTTATGAGAACAGATGCAATTTCACCTTGTGACATGTTGAATATTGCGGTTGTTGAACAGCTAGTTTTTGTTTAATTGCTCATATTGTTTTCTTTGTGTATTTGAGACAGAAAAAAAATTGAAAGCTAAATTAGTGCTGTGAGAGATTAATCAAATTAAGGTTTCATCTCTTTCTGCCAGAGGCAGTTTCTTTGTTGAATCTCTCCTGTAGAATGGATGAAATACTGACGTCATGTCTCTCATTTTCTCTGAAAAGATTTGTTGGGTTTATCTCAGCTGGTTCAAATGTCTGTAGCTAATCTGTGATGCCGATTCAGACTTTGTTGTGGTTGATCTGTGTTCAGATGATTAAGTGGTTGGTCTGTGTGGTGATTTATTTACCGGTATATGTGTAGCTTTTCTTTCCTGAGACTTCTGCCCGATCACTCTGTATGGTGATTCAATAATGTATTGGACTTCTTTGTGTTATTTGAGACAATTGTGTGGTTGAACTGTGTCAGACCCCCATATGTATTTTGGTTTGTGTGGTGATGAAGTCTCATGTGTGGCTTATCTGTGCTCAAACTTCTGTGTGGTTGGTCTGTGTGTGGTTGGTCTGTGTGGCAATGAAGTTTCATGTGGGGTTTATCTGTGTTCGAACTTCTGTGTGGTTCATCTATGTGTGGTTTATCTATGTGTGGGTGGTCTGTGTGGCGATGAAGTCTCATGTGTGGCTTGTCTGTCTGTGTTCAAACTTCTCTGTGGTTGTGTGGTTCATCTATGTGTAGTTTATTTGGGTGTGGTTGGTCTGTGTGGTGATGAAAGTCTGCTGTGTGGCTTATCTGTGCTCAAACTTTTGTGTGGTCCATCTGTGTGTGGTTCTGTGTGTGGTTGGTCTGTGTGTTGATGAAGTCTCATGTGTGTCTTATCTGTGTGAAACTTCTGTGTGATTGATCTGTGTGTGGTTGGTCTGTGTGAGGTGGTCTGTGGTGATGAAGTCTCATGTGTGGCTTATCTGTGTTCAAACTTCTACAAGTTGGTCTGTGTTCAGATTTAAATGTGCATGTATTGCTAGATTTGGTTGAGACACTTAAATAAAAAATTACTTACACTCTTACCTTACACACCTCATGCCCCTTCTGCGTGTTTACAGGTATGTGCTGCACACAGCACCTCGAGCCATCACCACGACAGGGCGTGGTTCTTCAGGCGTAGGTTTGACTGCTGCTGTCACCACAGATCAGGAAACAGGTAGGCATTAGCTCTTGTAGAGCCCGGTGCCCAGCTCTCGCATTTCATCCTTTGCTGCTGCAGCTGGTGCTGATGTTGAATAAGATGAGATGACGGGTATGGTTGGGATGAGGTGTGGGGGCAGGCAGGCAGAAGGGGAGAGAGAGTGTGAGAGACAGAGAGAGTGTGTGTGTGTGTGTGTGTGTGTGTGTGAGAGAGAGAGAGAGAGTGTGAGAGAGAGAGAGAGTGTGAGAGACAGAGAGAGTGTGAGAGAGACAGAGTGAGTGTGTGTGTGTGAGAGAGAGAGTGTGAGAGACAGAGAGAGTGTGTGTGTGAGAGAGAGAGAGTGTGAGAGACAGAGAGAGTGTGTGTGTGTGTGTGTGTGTGTGTGTGTGTGTGTGTGTGTGTGAGAGAGAGTGTGAGAGACAGAGTGAGTGTGTGTGTGAGAGAGAGAGTGTGAGAGAGACAGAGTGAGTGTGTGTGAGAGAGAGAGAGAGTGTGAGAGAGACAGAGTGAGTGTGTGTGAGAGAGAGAGAAGAGGAGGCCCAAAGAGGGAGGGGCAGTTAAAAGGGAAGTGGAAAATAAGAGACAGGGGAGAAGGGGAGTGGAAAGTGAGAGAGAGGGAGGCAAGGGGATAGAGGAAGAGTTGGGGGTGGGGTGTGTGTTGTAGAAACAGAGAGAGAAACATGCACACAGAGTTCAGAAAAGGCAGAATTAGGAAACGAAGTTAAAGCATGCTTTTAGTTTTGGGCGTCAAGAGGAAGTGAAATGACATAAGTAATACATATCTCAGCCAGGGTCGGCCCCTAGCAGCCAAAGAACCTACTGGGAGCTTTGGGACAGGGTCACTTCATTCAGATTCACCCTGGAAGATCGAGCTCCACCCACACACATCAACACAGTTGTCGCAAATCCAGTATTCAACTTGTAAAAACATCACTGTGCATCTACCAATCAAACAGAAAAATCAGCACTCACTCACCTGTTCATCTGGCAAACAGATATTATTGAAACATTATTTTTTAAACTGAAATCTGTTCACCTTGGCATGGCACACTTGCAGGTGAGCGACGGCTGGAAGCGGGAGCCATGGTGTTGGCAGACCGTGGCATCGTCTGCATTGACGAGTTTGACAAGATGTCCGACATCGACAGGACGGCCATCCACGAAGTGATGGAGCAGGGTCGAGTGTCCATCGCCAAGGCTGGCATCCATGCCAAGCTCAACGCTCGCTGCAGCGTTCTGGCCGCTGCCAATCCTGTCTACGGACGGGTGAGTGTTTACTGTGTGTCATCTGAAGTCAGCATGCTCGTTTGTGGGGGAGTGTTGTGAGTGAGTTTTCAGCTGCTGTGCTTGTCCGTAGGGGAGTGTTATGAATGTGTCTTCAGTTAGTGTGCTTGTATGTAGGGGAGTGTTGTGAATGTGTCTCCAGCTAGTGTGCTTGTCTGTAGGAGAGTGTTGTGAATGTGTCTCCAGCTAGTGTGCTTGTCTGTAGGGGAGTGTTGTGAATGTGTCTTCAGCTAGTGTGCTTGTCTGTAGGGGAGTGTTGTGAATGTGTCTTCAGCTAGTGTGCTCCCCCAATATTTTTGTGTGACCTGTAAAAATTCCCCGTAGAAAAAGCAGGGTTTTGCCGCTCCTGCAACCCATGATTCAGAGCTCACTTTCCCTCAGTCCTTTGTTGTTTTTGTTCCAGTACGACCAGTACAAGACGCCTATGGAGAACATCGGCCTCCAGGATTCTTTGCTGTCTCGATTTGATCTGCTCTTCATTGTCATGGACAAGGTATGGAGGTGGCATTTTAGCTTTGTTTCATGCATGATACGTCACTTCCTCTCGCAAGTTTTTCCCGTTCCACTTCCGCAGGTGGGCCACGCTAGTGGACTCATCCGAGGAGAGGGGTGCAGGAAAGACAGCAAAGCTGGCGAGCCACACTAGTGGACTCGTCTGGGGAGAGGGGTGCAGGAAAGACTTCGAAGATGACATAACACACAAGCTAAGGGTCGCAGCATCTGATTGGCTGCATTTTAACACTGGCATGTTTATTCATTATTTTTATGAAGAGGCCAGACATGTTTATTCATTATCTTTATGAAGAGGCCAGGCATGTTTATTCATTATCTTTATGAAGAGGCCAGACATGTTTATTCATTATTTTTATGAAGAGGCCAGACATGTTTATTCATTATCTTTATGAAGAGGCCAGGCATGTTTATTCATTATCTTTATGAAGAGGCCAGACATGTTTATTCATTATCTTTATGAAGAGGCCAGACATGTTTATTCATTATCTTTATGAAGAGGCCAGACATGTTTATTCATTATCTTTATGAAGAGGCCAGACATGTTTATTCATTATCTTTATGAAGAGGCCAGACATGTTTATTCATTATCTTTATGAAGAGGCCAGACATGTTTATTCATTATCATTATGAAGAGGCCAGACATGTTTATTCATTATCTTTATGAAGAGGCCAGACATGTTTATTCATTATCTTTATGAAGAGGCCAGACATGTTTATTCATTATCTTTATGAAGAGGCCAGACATGCTTATTCATTATCTTTATGAAGAGGCCAGACATGTTTATTCATTACCTTTATGAAGAGGCCAGACATGTTTATTCATTATCTTTATGAAGAGGCCGGATTGAGACGGGGCATCTTTATGCATGTTTTATGCAATGTAGGTACAGGAGATTCATCTTAATAGAAAGTTCTCCTGCTGAAAATGCGTGCCTGAGTAGTGCTCGTAGGGAGGATGGGGCAGCATGCAGCTCATTGTCTTCTTCAATATCTGTCTTTTTTCCTCTCTTTTTTTTTTACAATCAAAACAATTTGGGGGGGTTGGCAAGAAATTGTTGCAATAAAGTCTCCACGGAATGAGAGGAAAAATAGAAAGATAAGAAAGAATAGGGTTGGTCTGGTTACAGTTACTGCAACATTTTTGACTCACATGCGAAGCAAAAGTGAGTCTATGTACTCACCCGTGTCGTCCGTCCGGGCGTCCGGGTGTCCGGGCGTCCGTGAAAAACTTTAACGTTGGATTTTTCTCGGAGACTATTAAATCTATCAACACCCAATTTGGCATGATGGTGTATGATAACAAGGCCTAAAAAAACATACATAGTGACTTGTCCTTGCTTCAAGGTCAAGGTCGCAGGGGCCATAAATGTTGTCTAAAAAACAGTCATTTTTCACATTTTCTCAATTTTCTCTAAAGTTTTTGAGATTGGATACCTCACCTATTTATGGTATATAGGGCAAAGTAAGCCCTATCTTTTGATACCAGTTTGGTTGACCTTGCTTCAAGGTCAAGGTCACAGGAGCTCTTCAAAGTTGGATTGTATACATATTTTGAAGTGACCTTGACCCTGAACTATGGAAGATAACTGTTTCAAACTTAACAATTATGTGGGGCACATGTTATACTTTCATCATGAGACACATTTGGTCACATATCATCAAGGTCAAGGTCACTTTGACCCTTATGAAATGTGACCAAAATGGGGTATGAACCACTAAAAGTGACCATATCTCATGGTAGAAAGTGCCAATAAGCACCATTGTGCTTCCTATGTCTTGAATTAACAGCTTGTGTTGCATGACCTTGGATGACCTTGACCTTGGGTCAAGGTCACATGTATTTTGGTAGGAAAAAAGTGTAAAGCATTTCTTAGTGTATGATGTCATTGGTAGGTTTAGTTGTTTGACCTTGACCTTGAAGGTCACCTGAAGGTCAATGTCATGTAAAGGTCAAGGTCAAGCATGTGAGTCGTATGGGCTTTGCCCTTCTTGTTTTGTTTTTGCCTTATCTTCATGATGGTGATCTGCTAATTTTAACCTAAATATCAGTGGTACTGAAGACCTCATAAACTCAACAATGAATCTTTCAGATGGACCCTGAGAGTGACCGCAGGATTGCTGACCACGTGCTGCGGATGCACCGCTACAGATCGTCCGGGGAACAAGATGGGGATGGTGAGTGTAGATGTCAGAATCACCTTGTTGGCTGGCTGCTTGATTGCTGTGTTCATGTGTGTGCGTGTGTGTGTGCGTGCGTGCGTGTGTGCATGTGTGTGTGTGTTCATATCCATGTGTATGTCTTTGTATTCATGTGTGCAAGTGTGTGCAAGTGTGTTTGTGTGTGCGTGCATGTGTGCATGTGTTCATATCCAAGTGTACGTCTTTGTATTCATGTGTGGTGCTTGTGTGTGTTTGTGTATGTGTGTGTGTTTGTATCCGTGTGTTATGTGTGTGTGTCCATGTGTGTGTGAGCATATGTGTGTGTATGTGTGTGTGTTTTCATATCCTTGTGGTGCATGTTTGTGTGCATGTGCGAGTGTATACACTGTGTGTGTTGTTACAGATGTGTGTATATGTGATGTATCATCAGTAAATGGAGACAAACAGAATAACAGTCAGGAAAACTAATGAATACGTGGCGGGAAGGACAGACTGAAAGACAGATGGACAGAGGAGCACTTGCCACCCAGTCCACTGTCTCCATGGATACAGAGGACAACCACCTGTTTTCTACCTGCTTGCAGTGCTGCCCATGGGGAGTGCGGTGGAGATGCTGGCCACACAGGACCCTGATGCTGAGAGGGACGAGACGGTAGAGACGCAGATTTATGAGAAGTACGATCACCTCCTGCACGGAGCTACAAGGAGCAGAAAGTGAGTTTTTGACAGAGGCCTGAACAAACCTGTGTGTCCTCTCTTTCTCTGTCTGTCTGTTTCTGTCTGTCTGTGTGTGTCTGCATATGTGTCTGTGTGTCTGTCTTTCTGTGTGTCTGTGTGTCTGTCTTTCTGTGTGTCTGACTTTCTGTCTGTCTGCCTGTCTGTCAGTGTGTCCATCTCTGTCTGTCTGTCTGTCTGTCTGTCTGTCTGTCTGTCTGTCTGTCTGTCTGTCTGTCTCTCTCTCTCTCTCTCTCTCTCTCTCTTCTCTCTCTCTCTCTCTCTCTCTCTCTGTCTCTCTGTCTCTGTCTCTCTCTCTCTCTCTCTCTCTCTCTCTCTCTCTCTCTCTCTCTCTCTCTCTCTCTCTCTCTCTCTCTCTCTGTCTCTGTCTGTCTCTCTCTTCTCTCTCTCCTCTGCTCTCTCCTCTCTCTCTCCTCTCTACCTCTCATCTCCTCTCTCCTCTGTTCTCTCTCTCTCATCTCTCTCTCTCTCTCTCTCTCTCTCTCTCTCTCTCTCTCTCTCTCTCTCTCTCTCTCTCTCTCTCTCCAATTTACAGTTTCAACATGAAGCATCCTGGAACCTGCCCGGTATAAGTGGGAATAGGATGTTCTTGAGGGCGGAATGCTCATGTTTCATTTACATGCATTTATTTGTTTTTGTTTTCACCTGCATCTTCTTACATTGGTAGATAAGTGGAATTTACTTCAAACCAAAATTAGCTCAGACCTGCTGTGCATGAATTCGGCAAGCATCCTGGACAGTCAGCCACAATTTGCCTCACTGCAAGGAAAAAAATAGAGACAATAGTTGTGGTAAAGGTAGTTCAACAGACCTTTTTTTTTCCTGCTGACCCTAAACTTTTTTTATCGTGGAGAGAGAGAAAAAGAGAGAAAAGAAAGACATTGACAATAAACTACAAACTGCATGCCATCCCATCTTCCATGTTCTATGAACACTCAGAGAATCCGCCATATTCAATTCAAAAAGCATTTTCAGCGACAGAGAAACTTGATTTATGTTCAGTCTGCTTAAAAGAGAAATATTTAAAAAAGAACAGGCCAGCTGAATATAGTACAGAAGGTTGTTTAGGCAAATATTGGCTCTCGTGCATGACTTTACTCCCTCATATCTTGAGAAGAAATATTTCTTCCTGGACTTGTTTGCTGTCACTCTTTTCCTCAATTCAATTTTGAGAAGTATCAGTCAAAATATGCTGAAAATAATCAAAGCCTGTTTTTGTACTCTTTCGCCACACATTTATATCACGATGTGTATTAGGAAGCCGCTGCTTCCCCCCCCCCCCCCCCCCCTCCCCCCCACCCCCCCAAAAAAAGGGTGGGTGGGGGGGGGGGGGATGTTCATTACAATAGTCAATCATGCAAAACAAAACAAATAGAAAGAAAGAGATGGTAAGCAATGAACTGCATGCTGTCCCATCTTTCCTTTTCTATGAGCCCTATGAGGGTGCACTATTTCTTTTTTCTTTTTTTATAGCATTTTCAGTTTGAAAAAAAAAGAAAAAAAAAAGAAAGTTTGGTTCGTGTTCAGTTCTCTTCTAAACAATTGTTTTTCTAGTTCAGACCAACTTACTGACTGTTTTTTAAAATAATCATATTACCTTAACCACAATTATGTGTGTGTTTTTTTGGTGGGCTTCAATTGTTATTTATGATACTTAGGTAAGTTATTTTGAAACCCCTTCATCACTAATTTGAAAGATACAGGTGACATTTTGATTTTGCAAATTCAAATAGAATAATTTGAACAATTCCTAGCCCTGAGTGTACTTACCCTGTGCTCTTTTCAGGGAAACTATTGTCACAAAGAAATTAATGTCAAATTTCTTTGTGCTCATTTTATTTTCACCACACTCCCTTGCAGGGAAAACATTTGTCATAAGGAAATTAATGTCAGAATTCTATGCACTCATTTTATTTTCACCATGCTTTCTTGCAGGAAAAACATTATCACGAAGAAATTTATGTAAAAACTCCTTACAATAATTTATTTTCACCATGCTTTCTTGCAGGAAAAACATTATCACAAAGAAATTTATGTAAAAATTCATTGCCCTCATTTTTTTTTCACCATGCTTTCTTGCAGGGAAAACGTTATCACAAAGAAATTAATGTAAAAACTCCTTACACTTATTTATTTTCACCATGCTTTCTTGCAGGGAAAATGTTATCACAAAGAAATTTATGTAAAAATTCATTGCCCTCATTTTTTTTTTTCACCATGCTTTCTTGCAGGGAAAACATTGTCACAAAGGAATTCATGCGGAAGTTTCTGCATCTTGCCAAGAGCACGAAGCCAACGCTGACGAGGCAGGCCGCGGAGTACATCTGTGATGAGTACACCAAGCTGCGGAACCAGGACACTGCTGGGCATGACAACGTTGCCAGGGTAGGTGATACACTCAGCTACCTACACTGTGAGGTCTCAGCGCCAGGTCTTGGGAGGTGAGGAGAGGGGGGAGGTGGGGAGAGGGACGAGGGAGCTACAGAGGCTGACCCAGTTCACATCCTTGTGCATCTGGCAGACCAGAGACTTGTCAGGATGACCAACAGTAGATCCTATGACCCCCCCGGTGGTCAGATTGGCTGCCTGGTGCCGCCCCTGGCTGAGCTACTGGAGCAGGCCCCCAAAGCCCCACAGCCAGAGGGTCCAGCTGATAATGTGGGCAGACCTGCCAAGTACTACGATTTTGACATGCTTGCTACGATGCTACAATCGTCAGGAAAAACTATGATTTTTTCCGTGCGCTTAAATTTTGACCTTCACGTAGAATTCACCCCCCCCCCCCCCCCCCCTTCCCACTTTCACGCAGTCGGTTCAGCGCTTTGCGGCGCCTTCACAGCCCTATTCTCTCCCTCCCCCCCACCCCGCTTCACACCGTTGGTTGAGCGCTTCGCGCCTTCACAGACTTATCTCTTCCCCCCCCCCCCCCCTCCGCTACGCCTATTTCTTAAATGCTACTCCAAAAAGCTCTGGATGCTACTCTTTGGCATGATGGTGGGTTGGCAGGTCTGTGTGGGGCATGCAGCGCCTCCAGGCATATGTTGTACTGTACCATGAGAATCAGCATGAAAAAGTTTACTTGAAAAGTTGCTTGTATTCTAGGTCAAAAACAATTTAAACTTTTTTTTTGGGGGGGAGGTGTGTGAAAATCAACGGTGCAAATTTTCAACTCATACGTCTTCTTCAGATGCAACACACACAGGTGATAGGTAAGGAACAAGTGAGGTGGGCTATTTAAAAATTTTGATTTATTCATTTTTGCCCTTAAAAGTATGTGTGACTCATAAAGAAAACTGTTGGATGCGGATTCTACTTGTCAAGGTTACTGGCAGTTTTTGTTTTAGAGTCCCGATTATGCCACGACCTTTGCTGAAAGAACCTATTTACGTGAAATTCATGGACATGGTGTAGGCTGACTTGTTCATTAGCCAATGAAATTGATAGAAAGAATCCAGGTGACAAATCCATAGACCACAGAATATATAATTTCTAAGAACACCACAGTGACATATCTAGGGGTAAAGTGGACAGTCCATTGATATGTGGATGATAGGCAGGATGACATAACACTGTTATCTGTGAGAATATCCATATCATTGGAAGTTTCCAGCTGGCAAGAAAGATCAAAGATCACATAGAAATTGTGTGTGTGTGTGTGTCAGACCTGCCAAATGCTACGCTTTAGGCGTAGCATGCTACGCTTTCGACATGCTTGCTACGCTTGTCCATAAAAACTACGCTTTTCCCGCGTGCTTGAACTTTTGACCGCGATGGAGAATCTCCCCCCCCCCCCCCCCCCCGCTTTCACGCCGCCAGTGCAGCTTATCGCGCCGCCTTCACAGCCTTATCTCCCCCCCCCCCCCCCCCCCCCCCCCCCCCCCCGCTTTCACGCCACCGGGTCAGCTTATCGCGCCAACCTCACAGCTTTATCTCTCCCCACCCCCGCTACGGCTATTCCTTCAATGCTACTCCAAATGGCTCTGGATGCTACTCTTTGGCATGATGGTGGGTTGGCAGGTCAGGTGTGTGCATGCATGCGTGTGTATGTGTGAGTGTGTGTGTGCGTGCATGCATGCGCATGTGTGTGACTAGAAAAGATTTTTTTTTAGATGATGAGGTCAAAGTGACAATATGGACGTGCATTGCAAGAATTGCCTTCCTTGTTTGTCTTGCCTGCTCTGAAGCAAACCTTGTGCTTGCTGTGTTTAAAATCATCTCCTTCCCTCCTCCTTCTTCCCTCCTCCTCCTTCCCTCCTCTTCCTCCCCTCCTCCTCCTCCTGCTTCCCTCTTCCTCCTCCTCCTTCCCTCCTACTCCTCCTTCCCTCCTCCTTCTTTCCTCCTTCCCTCCTCCTCCTTTCCTTCTCCTCCTCCTTCTTTCCTTCTCCTCCTCCTTCCCTCCTCCTTCTTCCCTCCTCCTTCCCTCCTCCTTCCCTCCTCCTCCTTCCCTCCTCCTTCCCTCCTCCTCCTCCCTTCCTCCTTCTTCCCTCCTCCTCCTCCCTTCCTCCTCCTCCCTTCCTTCTTCTTCCCTCCTCTTCTTTCCTTCTCCTCCTCCTTCCCTCCTCTTCCTCCTTCCCTCCTCCTCCTCCTCCCTTCCTCCTCCTCCTTCTTCCCTTCTACTCCTCCTTCCCTCCTCCTCCTTCTTCCCTCCTCCTTCCCTCCTCCTCCCCTCCTCCTCCTCCCTCCCTCCTTCTTTCCTCCTCCTTTCCTCCTCTTCCTCCTTCCCTCCTCCTCCTTCCCTCCTCCTCCTCCGTCTTTCCTTCTCCTCCTCCTTCCCTCCTCCTCCTTCTTTCCTTCTTCTCCTTTCCTTCTCCTCCTCCTTCCCTCTTCCTTCTTTCCTTCTCCTCCTTCCCTCCTCTTCTTCCTTCCCTCCTCCTCCTCCTTCCCTCCTCCTCCTCCTCCCTTCCTCCTCCTTCCCTTCTCCTTCCTCCTCCTCCTCCTTCCCTCCTCCTCCTCCTTCCTTTCTTTCCTTCTCCTCCTCTTCCTTCCCTCCCCTTCCTCCTTCCCTCCTCTTCCTCCTTCCCTCCTCCTTCTTTCCTTCTCCTCCTCCTCCCCTCCTACTCCTTCTTTCTTCCTTCCCTCCTGCTGCTTGCCGCCGCGCCCCCCCCCCCCCCTTTCTTCACTTTTTTATATCTTGTTGGAAATATTTTTCATTTATATTTGTATTAAGTGGACTGATGTACTCTCCACCATTCTATCCTTCACCAAATAGGTACATTTACATCACATCCAAGCTGTGTGATACAAGTGCGTTCTAGCCTTCACCAAATAAGTACATTTACATCACATCCAAGCTGAGTGATACAAGTGCGTTCTAGCCTTCACCAAATAGGTACATTTACATCACATCCAAGCTCTGTAATCCAAGTGCAAGACTGAAATGTGCTTCGTGGCTCAATTTATCACCCACATATAGAATCGCTATCCCTGACAGGAGTATCCTTGTGTAATGTGGCAACTCGTCTGTTTGCATTGCCAATTTAGATCCCATTGCGTAAGTCACTTGGAGCTATCTCGCACACAGGTCTTATGGTTATTTTTCACACCATACTCGTCCATGCATGAGATACAAGGCTAAAGTTAGCAAAACGGTTTTCGAGCAAATGCCGAGAAAAGTTGTCAGTGCACCATGTTACGTAATGACTTTCCTTAACTTGACATCACTGTAAAAAAAAAATTTCTCCATGATTGAACATGGTGTTTTTTCAGGAACATGCATGACTGAATAAGCTATGTTGTGGTTGAAATGTCTCATGTTGTCATTTTTCTCACCTAAGCCATGCTTCCTCATGCGTACTCACATGCATCATTTTGGTGTGTACTCACTCACCTGTGTTGTTCCACCAGCATGTTCCATGTTCAGGGGAGGTGTTCAGTTTGATCATATTGTTCATGTTGTTCGCTTCAGACCCAGCCTGTGACTGCCAGGGCGCTAGAGACCATCATCCGTCTGGCCACGGCGCACGCCAAGGGCCGTCTCTGCAAGACTGTTGACCTGCAGGATGCTCAGTCTGCTGTGGAACTGGTGGAGTTTGCCTACTTCAAGAAGGTGAGGACAGATGGTATGGCCAGGCTGACTTGACTGTTTGGTTGCTTGCTTGACTGGTTGATTGATTGTTTGGTTTGTAGGTAGAGTGAATGCAAGATTGATTAACTGAATGATAGAACAGTTGATTGGTTGATTAAATGGTTGGTTGCTTGACTGGTTGATTGATTGTTTGGTTAGTTGGTTGGTTGCTTGACTGGTTGATTGATTGTTTGGTTAGTTGGTTGGTTGCTTGACTGATTGATTGATTGTTTGGTTTGTTGATAGATTGACTGCAAGACTGATTAACTGAATGATAGAAAGACTGATTTATTAGTTGATTGATTGCTTGTATGACTGATCAGTTGACGGATTGAATAGTTTATTGATTGATTGATTGGTTGATTAACTGGTTGATTTATTGCTCAGTGGAATAGTTGAATTATTGACTGGCTGTTTGAATGGATGATTAATGTATTGGTTGATTAAATGGTTAGTTGATTGATTGCTTGACTGATTGGTTGATTGACTGATTGTTATGGTTGTGTGCTTGGAGCCAGATAGGCTTGGTTCAGTCAAGACTGATGCTGATTTGGTTCAGTTGGTTGTTGTATGTGTTGTTTAGTTTTGATGAGTTGGATGTGTGGAAAAGTTAGGCTGGTTTGGTTGGGTTTGTGGTTGGGCTGGGTATGGATACGGTATGATCTTTGTGAACATAGTATCTTACACACATAAATACATATCTTACCATACATGGTGCCTTTTGTACCGAGGAGTAAAACGGGTCACTGGGGATTGCACAGAGGCGACCGGGGGTGAAATTCCCCCATAAGAACTTTCTTTTAAAAAAGGACAAACAGGAGATAATGATGGAGATGATGACAGTGATGATGATGATTATTGTTATCATTGTCTTACAGGTGTTGAAGAAGCGCAGGAAGCAGAGGGGAGATGACGGAGGCGACGAGGGAGGTGATGGGGGCGATGTCCAACCCCCCAAGAAGCGCAAGTGAGTGAGAGGAGGAGAATTTTTGAGGTGAAGGGGTTTTGTGTACTGTGTAGAAAAACATATGAACACAATACTAAGATTTTGTGCGGATAGTGTGTGTTTAATTTTGTGTGACCCTGTGCGTGTATGGGTGTGTGAGTGCGTGTGTGTGTGTGTGCGTGTGTGTGTGTGTGAGAGAGGAGTTTCTTTGTTTCTTGTTCCCTCTCTGTCTGTGTCTATCCATCACTGTCTGCCTCTCTTTGTATGGTGTGTGTGTGCCTGCCTGCCTGCCTGTCTGTCTGTCTGCCTGTCTGTCTGTCTCTTTTACAAGCACATGCACCCATATTATTAAGGGGGGACATGGCCTGCAGAATTTCATGAAAAAATTTCTGAAATTGAGTTTCGTGTTAAGCGCGGATTTGGAATCTACAACATCTCCGCTACACGTGTGTGCGATCGATTTTGCTGGCTTAGGTTTCAAAGTATTTTAAACCAATTTGTTTTGTAAGGTACCCACCGCTAGATTTAAAAAAAGTACTAACCAGGAAGCCAAAATGCACAGATTTGAAAGCTTAGTTTCAGCATCTTCCTTCCAAAGAACGCCACATGTTTGGTATCGCATCGAAGCTTCATTTCCCGGCTTTACGTTGCAACTGTTTCCGGTACCGAAGAATAATTACCGAAGGCACACGAAGTACAAATCGGATGCCAGTGCAAACCAATGGAAAGCTTCGAAATAACGGCCTGTCTCTCAGCTAGGCTCTGATTGGCCGCTTGTGTGCGTGATCAGGCGGAAGTGGCTGGCGGAAACGGCCGAACCTTACTTCGACTGGCGGAAGTGGTAGGCGGAAACGGCCGAACCGTACTTCGGCTGCTTCCAGCCTGAACGTCGGCTGCCGAAGCAAACATCGGTTCTTTCCGAAGTGCGCTTACAGCGCGCGAAAGTTCGCGCTATCTCGATCGAGACAATTCCACGGAAGATGCAGAAATGGACGGAAAAAGCAAGCCCAGAAAAGAAATTAAGTCGTGTCAACAGCCTCTGGAGGTTGTGATACAACAGCGATCGCGTTCTCATCTACAGACACGGCACTGAACGAAGCTGTTATCACGGCGGAAGTTGCCGTGATTACGCGATTCTTACAGAAAACGGGAATGTTTTGCTACAGGTGATGCTTTTCACCTAATTATCCTGATATTTTGAATTAAGATAATAAGTTGAAAGTTTGCTACAATGATAACAAATAAACGACACATTCAATGAGTTATGTTATTAAATTGTATCTGTTATGGTTCAGTTGTAGTTAACGTTTAATCTTTCTCAAACTTTAAAGTCAATTTTCTCATAATGTGGTTTTTATTTCTACGGTAGTGATTTTCTCCCCAAAAATAAAGTCACTTAGGATTGAGATAGCTTTCTGAAATTGTGTGTGTATATTTATGAATAAATATTGCATTCAATAAGACCAATCAGAAAGGTGTAGCTGAATTTGCTTAATTTTTGTAAAAATTTAATTATGTTATGCCCGGAGCACATTTTTTGGTTACTTGTTCTAAATTTCACTAAAATTATTTAGAAGTGTTAGTAATCCACTTATTATATCTTATTGAATAATATAGACCTTCTTCTTTGTTTACAATCATTGTTGATCATAAAAAGGTTATTAATTAAAATTTCACGGAGGGGAGAAAATTGGTATGTTTATTTTTCAGTTATTTTGCTATAACACAAGAACAACTAAGTCTTCAGCAATAAAATTTTGTTTAAATATACCTTCCAGTGTGTTTGTATTCTGTATAAAATTTCATTAGTATAGCTTTCATATTTGCTGAGTTATGATTTATTTTCTATTAAGGGGGGATACGGCAGTGCAAACTCACTATTTTCTTGATTTTCGTCGATGTTGGGATTATTGCAGATTTGAGTTGCATAACCATCCTACTAACCAGCGCTGGTCTTTATAAGTGTGAAATGTGCTCGAAAATATTTATAAAATATTAAAATGTACACTACCTGTCACCGAAATAAATTGTTTCTTTGCTTTTTGGGGCTGACGGTGTCATTGTTTTCCACTTGACAACATACACGATCGAAGCTTGAATGCCGACATGTTTGGTATCATTTTGTAGCTCTTTCCATTAGGAGAATGCTGCAAGGGAGAGAACTCCTCTATACTAAGTCATGATAGCGTGGTTGACCTCAATAGGAGAGCCTATTTTGCGGGAGAACAAAGGAAATGGTCACGTGGGCCAATCAGAAGCTTAGGATTCCTCCCACAATTCTCCACTGCATGACGACAACATGGCGCCTCAGGTTGAACGCAGAATCTACTCGTAACTCTTCGCGTGTATTATTATTGTGATTTTGGTGCACTGAAGAAGCCAAATGCCGAGGAAAGGAAAACTAGTTAGAAGCAGGCAGTTAGAAGCTGCCAGGGCTGCAAAACGGCAGGATCTACCTCCTGCACCAATGTCAACGGATTCTCCGCGGCACGATCGATCGGTTATTTCGACTCCTGCACCGATGTCAGCAACAGATTCTCCAGTCCCATCCACTTCATCGACTGATTGTGCAACTCAAGAACCGTTTCCATCCACTTCCCAAGCTGGAATTAGTGAATCAACTTCGGTTTCTGCATCTCGGAAGAAATTGGACATAGCAGCAAGCAGAAGTGCAGACACTGCCTGTGGAGACGCTCAGTCTCAGAAGTGGCTGATTTCCCACGTGGATCAGTTGACGAAACTGCTGGCACAAGTTCCTTGCCCAGAATGTTTTGAAAATGAACTGGAAGTAGGCATCTGTGAAGGTGGAAATCAAGGATTTTCCACTAAATTGGAGCTCCTGTGTCACAAATGCGGCTTCAGAGCCGATGAACTGAGTTCTCCAAGAGTGGGAGGGTCCACAAAGAAGAACGTGGCATTTGAAGTCAACAGACTGATGACTCTGTTTAGTCATGAGGTTGGGACAGGCCATCGGGTTCTAGAGAAATTCAGCACCATCTTCGGATTGCCAGGAATGCACAAGAAGACCTTCCAGCGCCACGACCGGCTACTGACAGGTAAGAAAAACAATCAATTTGCTCAATTAAATTCCTTACATTGATCTGTGTATAATTATTGGTATTTTGTCGCGTTCTGACATGATTCTAAATCCATGAATACTGCTTCCTATGAATTGATTATTGCAGTCATCTAAGCTTTGTTTTCAGTTAGTATTTATGAATATGATCATATATTTAGTCCATGTCTTGCAATTTGCAGAAGTTGAAGTTCAGGAGGGTGCAGAGGTCTTGGAGCGTGCTGCTGCTGCTGTCAGAGAGGCCTACTCAGCAACTGATGCAGACCTTCAGGAGAGCCTTGGTGGAGGAGAGATTCCCATCATAGACATTAGTGTATCTTATGATGGGACCTGGCACAAAAGAGTCATTGTGCTGATAAGCATTTATTTTGCATTTTGTCCAACTCGGTTTTGAAGTGTCTGTAATTTTTTATAAATAGTTTCAGGAAAGATTTTGTCTAGATATTAGCTGTGGAGGTTGTTCAAGTTTCATAATGAGGGGCCAGCAATGCCATATGACTGGAGAAGTTTGATTATTGAATACTAGGACATTGAATCTTTTTCCCTTGATTTCTCAAAATACGGTTTTTGCTATATTTGAAAATACAAGGGAAAAAAGGGGACATGATACAGCCCTGAAATTTACAGGTCTTATTCTTTCTTATGTTTCCTTCATTATTACAGAATAATATTGAGATTTTCATGCATGAATCTGCTGTATTTATTCATCCAGTTGATTTCTTCAGTCTAATCAGTCATTGTGCTGATAAGCATTTATTTTGCGTTTTGTCCAACTCGGTTTTATAGTGTCAGTAATTTTTTATAAATAGTTTCAGGAAAGATTTTGTCTAGATATTAGCTGTGGAGGTTGTTCATATGTTTCAAAATGAGGGGCCAGCAATGCCATATGACTGAGGAAGTTTGATTATTGAATACTAAGACATTGAATCTTGTTTTCCTTGATTTCTCAAAATACGGTTTTTGCTATATTTGAAAATACAAGGAAAAAAAGGGAAGCATGATACAGCCCTGCAATTTACAGGTCTTATTCTTTCTTATGTTTCCTTCATTCTTACAGAAGAATATTGATATTTTCCCATTCTTCTTGTTGTAATTGTCTAAAATGTGTCTGGGAAACAGGGTTTTCACGGCATAGCTTATGGGATAGTGGACCTCAAATTCAGAAAATTGGTTAGACTGCATAGAAATTGATGCCCTTCTGTAAAAAGTTTGAGTTGATGTGTATCTTGCTGAATAAAAAAAATGGTGTAGTTATGAGTTGTAGTTTTTGAGTTTTGTATTTTTAAATATATTGCATGTGGCGGCCATCTTGGAAGGTTTCCATGGCAACAGAAGGTTTAAAAAATTTTATCTTCACAGTTTTTAATACCCAACATGTGTACCTTTGATATGAAAATAATTATGTATTTAGAAAAGAACTGCTTTACTCCAGCCCTATAGGCACTGCCATATCCCCCCTTAATCCGTTTTTGTACGCCATGTCCCCCCTTAACTCTTCCCCTACCAGGTTTATACAGAACACAACACAATTTATTTTCTGCAGAGAAACACACACCAGGTAGTGCTCTTTTGAGAGTGTATTGTGCCTCTAGAGAAGATACTACATGCATCATGTGGCATATCATTTTGAAGGAAAATGAATACCCTACAAGACTAATACAAAACAACGTTAGTTGCCTTTAGCAAGACTGAGAAAGCATGCTTGAAATTACACACTTGTTTCAAAAACCAAGAAATAGGAGCATGCTGAATTTGAGCTTACCGAGCAATATCTTGGTAATGATCAAACTGATCCTTTCCAGAATTTCACCACACAATAATCATCCATTGGAAAATGTCCAGTCAAAATTTAAAATAAATATCTTTAACAGTTTTCTAGCACTGACATACAGAAGAGACGAACCGTCCATCACAATGACAGTCAGTTCCTTCAGACATCTCGATCAAATCAATCACAATCAGTCCACGTTGCAGTACACACACGTTCATCTAACGTTGTGAGAGATCTCTCTACTGCTGTAAAACCACATTAGGTCCGATAGGGAACACTATAAAGTGTGATTATACAAAGAAACGAAGCAAAAAAGCTTTATCGCAGAGCGATGCAGAACTTCCGGGATTTTCTCAGACATTTCGATCAAAACAATCACAATCGGTCCACAAAAGTCGCATTAAACCTCACGCTCTGCGTTAAACGTTCATCAAACGTTGTGGGAGAGTTCTCTACTGCTCTAAAACCACATTGGATCTGATAGAGAACACTAGAAAGTGTGGATTATACAAACGAAACGAAGCGAAGTAGCTTTGGCGCAGAGTGCGGCGGACGGGAGGCAACTGAATGCGCTTTGGCGCACAGTGCGGCGAATGGGACGGAAAGAGTTAACTAACTGATGTGGAAAAAGGATCATATACTCTCATTCACAAGATGGAGGAAAAGTTCCTTACAGTGACTCACACATAACTTGACAGATGTAGACAAAAAGGAAACCATGCTGTCCTTCATTTAACCTTGACGTTCTCTTATTTAACCTGGACGTTCTCTTATTTAACCTTGACGTTCTCTTATTTAACCTGGACATTCTCTTATTTAACCTTGACGTTCTCTTATTTAACCTTGACGTTCTCTTATTTAACCTGGACATTCTCTTATTTAACCTGGACGTTCTCTTATTTAACCTTTACGTTCTCTTATTTAACCTTGACATTCTCTTATTTAACCTTGACCCTCTCTTCATTTAACCTTGACCCTCTCTTCATTTAATCTTGACCTCTTCATTTAACCTTGACCTCTTCATTCAGACGCTCAGGGAAGGATGGAGACAAGGACAAGGGAGAGGGTGACCCCTACGACCTTGACAAGCAAGATGATACACCAGGTAATAAGTTGCAAGATGATACACCAGGTAATAAGTTGCAAGATGATACACCAGGTAATAAGTTGCAAGATGATACACCAGGTAATAAGTTGCAAGATGATACACCAGGTAATAAGTTGCAAGATGATACACCAGGTAATAAGTTGCAAGATGATACACCAGGTAATAAGTTGCAAGATGATACACCAGGTAATAAGTTGCAAGATGATACACCAGGTAATAAGTTGCAAGATGATACACCAGGTAATAAGTTGCAAGATGATACACCAGGTAATAAGTTGCAAGATGATACACCAGGTAATAAGTTATGAGAAAAAATTTTGATGGTAATGAGGAAAAATAACATGAAAAGAGTAGTGGTTAAGGAAACATGACCAACAAAAAAGGGGTGAGTAGATAGGCCCAACTGAAATGATTTTATATATATGTTTTTAAAGGCAGCCAGATTGAGACTACACACATTTCTGTATGTGTGTGTGAATGATGTTGGGCCATGAAAAACATGGCTCTATGACCAGGGAGTCAAAATATGCTCTTTGATCAACCATTAGTGATGGAAGAAAAGCCCAAACCTATGACCTGGTCTGGCAAAACCAGGGTTTAGGTTGATTTTCAAAAGTATTGAATAGTGCATTCGGTTAGAAAGTTCATTGAATTTACTTAAACTTGATATCAAATTTGCAATAATATCTTGAAAATTGACAAAAGTTACACCAAATTGATGAGTATTGGTCCAAAAGGCCACTTTCAAGAAAAAAAGACGTTAAAGTTTGAACATTAAACATAACATTAGTATGCAAGACAATGAAAGCAGTTGACATAGTGACCCACAAGAAAAGTGTTTTAATCTGTTTCTAGGTGGAATTTATTATAATCCTTACACATTCACTCATTGAAGATGGCCCTATTTTTACCACGTGTTGACTGGAGACGCATGTTTCTGGGCATTTTTACAGAAATTGCTGAAAAAATACTAATCAAGCAATGGAAAAACTGTTGCCATCATTAGAACGATCTTTGTCTCCTCTATCCTTGTAGATCAATGTCATTCTCTCATTAATTTTATTTTGAATATAGTATTGCAACAAAGATGGGCACCGTCTGGCGTGCCTGTATTTAGTTCGACTGGAGTGAGGCCGACTCTTAAGCCGACAGCGTGTACGGATCAGTTTCCGATTCCTCTTCTTCTGTCAGCAGTTCGTGCACTATACCTATGATCTGCTCCTCTAAAACTGCATCTTTTTCATCTTCGGAAAAAGGGAGCACATCGTCCTTCTCATCTGATGCTTCTTTCATAGCGATTTCAACAACATCCTCATCGTCCTGCCGCGACGCCATTGTGATTTAGCATTGAAATTGTCCCTTGCCACATGTGTAAACAAAGTCTGGCAGTGCCTTATCCTCTTCAAATTCAGAGACACAGACGATCTACAATGTTCCTCACTTATAAGAGAACTAGACTACCTCAACTGGTAAAGAGCCCCCTTACAACACGCAAAAGAAATTTACATACGCACCGCATCATATGATGTGATGCGTTGTCAACCGTTGCTCGTCATTGAGTTAATGATTTGTCTATCAGAAATAGCCAAAATCTCATTTCATCTCAGGAAGACTACAGCCACTCATTTGTAGCCAAACTGCATAAATGCTACGACTTAAAACATGCTAGAAAACCTGTAAAAATGCAAAGGAAGAACCTTACCCCTTTGAAAATGTTTGCCTGCACTATCGGAAATACATAGAAAACAAGTTTTCCCGAGGTTTCTTTTTTTCACGTTTTCTTGTAAACTTGCCATGCATGAAGGTTTGAAAACTCTTTGCAGTTAAAAAATTGTCTCTTTTAGCCATGTCTCCCCTTAACTCTGGTTTTGCCAGAAGAGGTCATATGTGAAAGCATGAATTTCTGTGGGTTGGGGTAAAAATAGACCTGCAAAGTCTTCCTCTGTAATTTGTGAACATTGTAAAAGATGAATAACTAGGGAAAGGGTCATTTGACTTGCTCTCACTCTCACCACGAGTAGCGAGTTGCATGGTGGATTGCCTTCATACAGTGCAGCTACGAAGGCCGACTAATAGG
>JAWQFJ010000942.1:58739-68739 GCA_034096865.1 Theodoxus fluviatilis
TGATCAATACATTGGAATTCTTGCCTGACCACAACAAAAAATATATCAAGAAAGAGGACAAAATCTCTATATGAACAATCTGAAGAAGATTGTGTTTTTTCTCACATAATGATCGATAGAAACTTGCACAACACCATGAAGTTTGTTCACAGGAAAATGTCTGAATGTTTGTGATTGCACTTGGGATGAGGTTATTCATAGCAAGTAGCCCACAGATCATAGGTTCTGTAACCAAATCTGCTCAGCTGAATCTGTTTCACCTGGGTCTATGAATTGTGGTTATATCGTTGGAGAGACCCAAAAGATTGCCATGTCAATGAACATGTATACCACCCATAGAGGAGAAAAAACTTCACTGAAGTTTTAAAGAATTCTGATGGAACATCAGACGAAAATTGCAAGGATGTTGAGCATTGATGGATGTTGCTGAAGTGTGGGGTTTAATTCGTTGTGAAGTTAAAAAACAAGCAAAGCTGTGTATCATGAAAGTACATTGGCACTTCAACGTTCAAGTGTGAGGACAAACCTTTGTTATATAGCTGAGGTGAGAAGCAGAGATGACTAGTTTCACATGACTTGCAGCTATGTTCCTAGATCTGATTGATAGACCGAGATCAAAGTGGGATATGTTTTGGATTGTGGAAACAGTGCATGAACATCGCCTGCGCAGAATGATATGTCGGGAGGGGATGTAAGACGAAGACAGAAACTATTATGAATATACTGTGACCAGAGGTTTGATTGTCAGTTTTTCCATTAAAGAAAGATGATACAGCGGAGCTTTGTACGATGATATGCTGTACGAAAATGACACCTCAGCAAAATGCATGAAGAAATGGGGCAGTTTTTCGTGCGAACAGGGCTTAGCTGTCGAGCTGAAGATCAACTTGTTAGTGAAAGACTCCTACTGAGGTGAAATCATCTATCTCCATGATCCACCATTAAATCATCTATCTCCATGATCCACAATTAAATCATCTATCTCCATGATCCACCATTAAATCATCTATCTCCATGGTCCACCATTAAATCATCTATCTCCATGATCCACCATTAAATCATCTATCTCCATGATCCACCATTAAATCATCTATCTCCATGGTCCAATATGCTAATGAACCTCTGGGAGTGGGTGACATAGGTCGGACACAGCAGTTGTAGTAGGCAGCTGTCAGTCATGAGAGGCGATGGTAGTGTCTTGGTAGGTCCAATGGTTCAGGGGCTGTGACTGGGGTGACTACTGAGTCACACTGGCAAGGCAGTCTTGGCGGCACCCTCTAAAGACAAACTCCGAGGGCTCAGAAGACCTCTGATTCCTCGTCCTCTAGCTGCCAGTTCTGCTCAACTTCCCATCTCTGAACGCCCTCTTTGACGAAACCTTTCCAACTGCTGCGGCTGTTAGCGCGCCAGTTCCAGCTGTCTCTGGCTATGCCTGTGAATTCTCCCCTGCAAACATTTCTGCAGTGAGTGAATTCTCCCCTGCAAACATTTCTGTAGTGAGTGAATTCTCCCCTGCAAACATTTCTGTAGTGAGTGAATTCTCCCCTGCAAACATTTCTGTAGTGAGTTGAGAACTTGTCGATGTTTGGGCATTGTAATGGCTTGGAATTTCTGCAGGTCATTTCATAGCGATACGGAGATGATTACTCCACAAGGTGTGAATGGATTTAGTGATTTGTGTGTTCTTTATTGATGTATTATACTGCGTTTAGTATGTCTTGTGCTAGTTAGCGTTACATGATCATACATAAGGGATGAGAGCACTGTTTTGAAATGTCTATGTCTGTTCAGTTCTGAGAGTATGCAATATTTTGTGTTAAGTTTTTGGTAATATTTAATGTCAATTAAGGTATGCATTTCTCATGTTGCCATTTTGACAGTTTTTTGTTTGCTTTTTTTCCTTGAATTTGTATTTGTTACAAACATTTTTGTGATTTTGTTTTCTTCTGAAAGCATACAATTTTTGCACAGATTTTGTAAATAAAACACGAAGCATTACCACACAATGTTTCCGGGATATGCATTTACACTGTCGTGTAACATTTGGACCTGCAGTTTTTGCAGTGCCCATTTTTGTGCCTGTTGATGTACTGTATCCACGAACAGAGCTCAAAAGTCCATGATGTTATTGGAAAATCTTTGAGCATGTTTTTGGTATTTTGGTATCGTGTACAGAAAAAAATGTGAATGCAATAAAGATTTTTCATATATACTCCTCATCTGCTGTGTTGGCTAAGTTGTGTGCATGTGCACAGACTGCATGTGTGTGAGCTATATGAAGATCAAAGCTCAGATCCTATGGAAAAAACAACATTGTTAAAAACATGCAATAGGGAAAATGGATTGCCAACTGCAGTTGCTATCAAGCAGCAATTAAAGAAAGGTTGGAATCTTTTGAGAAGCAACCTTAGGTTGTCCTTGACAACAAACGAAATCTGCGAAAACACTTTGGGAGCGGGCGTTGTTTATTGTGACAGTTTTTTCTTTGGGTTGTGGTCTCTATTCTGGCGCCTTTGGTGTCTGGATTTTCAGTGATGGACCACAACGTGAAGTGTGTGTTTGTGGGTTTTTTAATGTATGTATGTGCATGCGTGTGTGTGTCTGTGCGTGCATGTCTGCTTCTCCACATACACAATACACACACATGCATGCACACACAATACAAACACAACACATGCACGCACACACCAAGTATGCTCACACAATACACACATGCTGCTCACGCATGCACCCAACAAATGCATACAACAAAAACAAAAAAACATGATGCACACACAACAAACTCTTACGAAACAAACACAAAACAAACACCACACACAAGCACAACATGCACATATACACCATACACAACACACACTACACGTAGACATGCACACGCAAATAAAACAAAAAACAACATGCACACAAACACTCACGCACACACAAACACTCCTACGCATATACACAAATACAAGCAACGAACACCACACACACACAAAACAAACACCACTGTGACGTTTCTCCTCTCTTGTGTTTATTAAAACACCGGCTCGGCGCTGTGCGCTTGTGTCTATGGGATTCTTGCTTGGGGAGGAGGAACGCACATTTAAAAATAAATCAAAATCTCTGTCATGCACATGCCATGCAATAAACAGGAGGACACAGGATTGCCAATTAAAGAAAATGATTTAATATTCAAGAAAAACCATGACTAAGAAATCGCCCCTTTGTGGCTTTCAAGCATCTGATAATTGTTCAATGTTTCTAGGGATAAAAGAGTTCAACAGTTCAGTTCTTTAGATTCAGAGTCAGTTCAAAAGTTCAATCTAGTGAATACTCACGATATCTTGGTGGGTAGGTCCATCGACGAAGTTCATCAACTTTACCACTACTTATAGGGACTCACAGTCCACTTCTCACACGTTCTCGCTTTTGTCAAGCAAGAATCAAAAAGGCCATGGGGGTATGAACTTTCGCTCTATGTAGCGAAGTTCATATACACACACACAACACAGCACCACAGATGAATCCTTGGGGTGGGCTGCCTCACTCCGGCTCTCCCAGAGCAGACGAACTTTTCAGAGGGTCAAGCTTGCAGGCAGGCCGTCGCTCCAGCAACAGGCTGGAGGGGAAAGGGGGAGAGCTAAGTTTAGCAGACGATCGTCTTAATTGGCGGTGTCCAGCAGCGATGGCAGGAGGCTTCGCTCCAGGGAGGCGAAGGCGGGCGCGTGGTCAGCTGTGTGGAGTGGGAGAGCTGCAACTCTCACTCGCGTTGATTTCACAGTGGGATAATTATTTCTCTCATTGACGATTAGTGGGGTTACGTCAAGCCCAACGTACTACGGCTTGGGCAAACAAGGATGGGGGCAGAGAGAGATCAATCTATTTAACGTGCTCAATGCACGGAGTCGCTTTGGGGGGTCTTGCTTCCACTCAGGCACCCTTGCCTCCAGCAGACTGGCGAATTCTCAACAAGCAAATGGTTTTATAAAAACACATCAAGCACTTCTACGCATGCGTGGAACTCTTGGACAGAGGGCTGAGCTTGCAGAAAAACAAGTCAAGGACACAGGTCACTCCTATCTCCCAGGAAGTGCGGTATATACAAAAACAGGGCCATGTGCAGCCCAGAAAACAGCTAAAGCAGTCAAGGACACGCCAGGACTGAAAAACACCCAATTGAGTCAAGGGCACCAAGATTCTCTGAGACTCTAAAATCCAACAGGGGCAGTTTTTTCTCAGCTATGAAAACGTTAAAGGCTTCAGTCTTAATTACACGCTTAAATCATCAAAACAATAAAGAGGGGAAAACATGAATCCGTCACACCACACACAAGCACAACATGAACATATATCCCATAACACACACATGCACGTGCACACACTACACGTAGACATGCACACGCAAATAAAACAAAAAACAACACATGCACACAAACACTCCCATGCACACACAAACACTCCCACGCACACACAAATACAAACAACGAACACCACACACACACGCGCAAACACAACACACAAAACACGTGCACATACATCACACGCTTGCACACACTC
This sequence comes from Theodoxus fluviatilis, assembly GCA_034096865.1. Taxonomy (NCBI): domain Eukaryota; kingdom Metazoa; phylum Mollusca; class Gastropoda; order Cycloneritida; family Neritidae; genus Theodoxus; species Theodoxus fluviatilis. The sequence continues at coordinate 63,279 of JAWQFJ010000942.1, forward strand.
TACACGTAGACACATGCACACACAAACACAAACACCACACTCAAACACACACAAACAACACACATGTATACCTCCCAGCAACCTGGGAGATCTATCCACGTTTCAGGCCACAGTGCAGAGCCTGGTTTCTCAGAAGCAATTGTTTCCCCCCCCCAAAAAAGTTGCACTCTCTTTTCACAATGTTCTGTTGTACGAGGATTCTCCTAGCTTGTGCAAGGAAGTCGAAGTTCACAAACGCTGGTGGTCGTTTTTGATAAAACTGTGACAATCAGTTAACTTCGTTGTAACAACCTAACTCTAGGCACAATGCCGCAGAGGACTCGCTCCTTACAAAGGAGGACTCGTTTATGTTCTAGATAAGCTCTCACCTTAACTCTGTCGTGTCTGCTTGTGTTCTTCCTCTCTGTCGCTTTGTCGTGCTAATAATACCATTTACACAGGTTCCAGATGCTTCCAGTAAAAAGTGGAATATTCTCGGTAGCCAGGACTCTTCATGAATGACATCACGTGACAGTCGAGACAAATTTAGCCTGACTCAAGCACGTGACCAGGCAACGGCATTTGCGGAGAGGCTGATGTAAACAGCCCCATTGCGCTACAATGTTCCTGTTCCTTCTAGAACACAACACAATCATAACACGTCATCCGCGATCCTTCCTCAGGACCAGAGGTACATTTCTTTCCAAATCCCTCTGTGGGTTCAGGGTAAGAATTGATCCACCGCTTCTCTCTACAAGATTCGTAAGAGGCGAATAACTAGGGACACCGTGACTTGATTTGCGTTTACTCTTAATTGTTCAGGTGATTTTCGTGCTTAATGGCCTTATATAGCCTACAAAGGCTGATATGCTGTAAAACACCATCAATCCAATCCAATCCAATCCAATCCTTTCAAAATGTTTATTTCAATGTCCAGAGGTAAGCGCTCACGGCGAGAGTCTGCATGGAATGGTTCAGTTAGAAGGAAAGCTCTCTGAACATGTTTTTCTCAAACATCTCTCGAAACGGAACGCGCGTTGGATTTCGCGAGAGGGTTGCCTATGAGCATGAGGCGAGAGGGTTGCCTACGAGTATGAGGCGTGAGGGTTGCCTATGAGTATGAGGCGTGAGGATTGCCTATGAGTATGAGGTGAGAGGATTGCCTACGAGTATGAGGCGTGAGGGTTGCCTATGAGTATGAGGCGAGAGGGTTGCCTATGAGTATGACGCAAGAGGATTGCCTATGAGTATGAGGCGAGAGGGTTGCCTATGAGTATGAGGCGAGAGGATTGTCTATGAGTATGAGGCAAGAGGATTGCCTATGAGTATGAGGCGTGAGGATTGCCTATGAGTATGAGGCGAGAAGGTTGCCTATGAGTATGAGGCGTGAGGATTGCCTATGAGTAGGCCTATGAGGCGTGAGGGTTGCCTATGAGTATGAGGCGAGAGGATTGCCTATGAGTATGAGGCGTGAGGATTGCCTATGAGTAGGCCTATGAGGCGTGAGGATTGCCTATGAGTATGAGGCGTGAGGATTGCCTATGAGTATGAGGCGAGAAGGTTGCCTATGAGTATGAGGTGAGAGGATTGCCTATGAGTATGAGGCGTGAGGATTGCCTATGAGTATGAGGCGTGAGGATTGCCTATGAGTATGAGGCGAGAAGGTTGCCTATGAGTATGAGGTGAGAGGATTGCCTATGAGTATGAGGCGTGAGGATTGCCTATGAGTATGAGGCGAGAGGGTTGCCTATGTTTATGAGGTGATAGGATTGCCTATGAGTATGAGGCGAGAGGGTTGCCTATGAGTATGAGGCGTGAGGATTGCCTATGAGTATGAGGCGTGAGGATTGCCTATGAGTATGAGGCGAGAGGATTGCCTACGAATATGAGGCGAGAGGATTGCCTATGAGTATGAGGCGAGAGGATTGCCTATGAGTATGAGGCGTGAGGATTGCCTATGAGTAGGCCTATGAGGCGAGAGGGTTGCCTATGAGTATGAGGCGAGAGGATTGCCTATGAGTATGAGGCGAGAGGATTGCCTATGAGTATGAGGCGAGAGGATTGCCTATGAGTATGAGGCGTGAGGGTTGCCTATGAGTATGAGGCGAGAGGGTTGCCTATGAGTATGAGGCGAGAGGATTGCCTATGAGTATGAGGCGTGAGGATTGCCTATGAGTATGAGGCGTGAGGATTGCCTATGAGTATGAGGCGAGAGGATTGCCTATGAGTATATATAGGGGTGAGGATTGCCTATGAGTAGGCCTATGAGGCGAGATGGTTGCCTATGAGTATGAGGCGAGAGGGTTACCTATGAGTATGAGGCGAGAGGATTGCCTATGAGTATATATAGGCGTGAGGATTGCCTATGAGTAGGCCTATGAGGCGAGAGGGTTGCCTATGAGTATGAGGCGAGAGGATTGCCTATGAGGATGATGCGTGAGGATTGCCTATGAGTAGGCCTATGAGGCGTGAGGATTGCCTATGAGTATGAGGCGAGAGGATTGCCTATGAGTATGAGGCGTGAGGATTGCCTACGAGTATGAGGCGAGAGGGTTGCCTATGAGTATGAGGCGAGAGGATTGCCTATGAGTATGAGGCGAGAGGGTTGCCTATGAGTATGAGGCGTGAGGATTGCCTATGAGTATGAGACGAGAGGGTTGCCTATGAGTATGAGGCGAGAGGGTTGCCTATGAGTATGAGGCGAGAGGGTTGCCTATGAGTATGAGGCATGAGGATTGTCTATGAGTACGCCTATGAGGCGAGAGGGTTGCCTATGAGTATGAGGCGAGAGGATTGCCTATAAGTATGAGGCGAGAGGATTGCCTATGAGTATGAGGTGAGAGGATTGCCTATGAGTATGAGGCGAGAGGATTGCCTATGAGTATGAGGCGAGAGGATTGCTTATGAGTATGAGGCGAGATGGTTGCCTATGAGTATGAGGCGTGAGGATTGCCTATGAGTAGGCCTATGAGGCGAGAGGGTTCCCTATGAGTATGAGGCGTGAGGATTGCCTATGAGTATGAGGCGAGAGGATTGCCTATGAGTATGAGGCGTGAGGATTGCCTATGAGTATGAGGCGTGAGGATTGCCTATGAGTATGAGGCGTGAGGATTGCCTATGAGTATGAGGCGTGATGATTGCCTATGAGTAGGCTAATGAGGAGAGAGGGTTGCCTATGAGTATGAGGCGAGAGGATTGCCTATGAGTATGAGGCGAGAGTATTGCCTATGAGTAGGCTTATGAGGCGAGAGGGTTGCCTATGAGTATGAGGTGAGAGGATTGCCTATGAGTATGAGGCGAGAGGGTTGCCTATGAGTATGAGGCGAGAGGATTGTCTATGAGTATGAGGCGAGATGGTTGCCTATGAGTATGAGGCGAGAGGGTTTTCCTATGAATATGATGAGGCGTGAGGATTGCCTATGAGTATGAGGCGTGAGGATTGCCTATGAGTATGAGGCGAGATGATTGCCTATGAATATGAGGCGTGAGGATTGCCTATGAGTATGTGGCAAGAGGGTTGCCTATGAGTATGAGGCGAGAGGGTTGCCTATGAGTATGAGGCGAGAGGATTGTCTATGAGTATGAGGCGAGATGGTTGCCTATGAGTATGAGGCGAGAGGGTTTCCTATGAATATGATGAGACGTGAGGATTGCCTATGCGTATGAGGCGTGAGGATTGCCTATGAGTATGAGGCGAGATGATTGCCTATGAATATGAGGCGTGAGGATTGCCTATGAGTATGAGGCGAGAGGGTTGCAGCTGAGAAACCGGCCTCATGGCACAGTTCAGTCGATGAAAAAAGTCTCCGCTGCTTGCATGAGAATTAATGCCTCCCACATGAAATGCGTACGTACCAGACCCAACCGCGGGCCGGGTCACATGCCCAGTTTACATACGTGTGTTGTGTCGCTATGTGCGCATCAGCCGTTACTTGCACAGCTGCGGAAAAGGTAGGCTACCGTATGCTCCCTGATTCATTGTGGCGCACTCTGAAATCCGCAGCCATTTTTTCGATTCAGTTTTTAGACATCGATTTACAGAATAAGAGAGCCCTACTCGCGGAAAACTTTGAATGAAAAGAGTGTAATTGAACTATACCCACAATAAGGGAAGGGAGGGTCTTATTATCATTGCTACCTGATCTGACATGAATTTGAAAACTGAAAGGCAACGTCACAGAATTTTTGTGTTGCTTCTTGTGTCCTTTTGCAAAAGTCCTTTTAATACAAAGGTTCTCCTAGCTTGTGCCGAAAAATCGAAATCCATAAAATCCGAAGGTCGTTTTCGAAAAACTTTATTCACAGCGATGACAATCTGTAATCAGCATTACCATTATACTGTTACTCTTGAGACTGGATTCTTGGAGGACACAATCATTCCCTAATGGATGACTTTTCGCACTCGCATTACTTTTCTTCTTCTTACTAAGCTCTCACCTTTTCTCTCGTATGCCCTCTCTCACTGCCTCGCTTTGTATACCTTCTTGCAGGCTTCCAGAATCTTCCAGAACCGACTACAATGCACGCCATTGTCTGGAAGCTTGCGGATGATGTCATGTGGTACCTCAAAGACAAATTTACCCTGACTACATAATGTAACGAGAGACACTATACTCTAATTTTGCGATGTCATTTTCCTCCACTGCCTGAACCAGGGAAGCATGAAGAGATGGACTGATCTGTACAGAGTCTTAGTTCATACTTCTTTTGAAGTCATTCCATTGTTTCTGAATATGACTTTCATTTTTCTGGCTTGTTTGAATGCAGCTTTCAAATTCTGTCCAGCCACTTTGTGCAATGGGTGATTCTTGTTTATGGTTGTTGTCTCACTTTGTTTTCTTCTGACCAGTTTTCTTTTCAGAAGTTGCTGTGCATATTTGCAAGAATTGCTAAGCTTTCCATTTTTTGTCAGGAGGTGACAGCCTGTTGATCTTACAGTAGACTGACACATGATGTTGCAGTCTGTTGAGCCATACACTACATGTCTGAAGCATAGCTGCCCTGGTTTTCCAGAGGGTATGTCTGCAAATGTCTGTAGGTTTGTATCAACTATTCCAGAACACAAGTGCATTTTTCCTAGATCAGTCAAATAACTTCTGAGCCCAGCAATCTCAATATTTCCTGTGAGATGGTGAGCTGATAGACCCAAAACAAAGACACTGGTTTGCAAATTTGACCTAACACAGACTTTGATCCTCAGCATGCAATTACCCTCAGGATAGGCAACTGCAACTTCATCCTCAGAACTTGAGATGAGACACCAAGGTGTGGGAAGACTGGAACAGTCTTTGCAAACATCATCCAGATTGAAGTGCTTCACTCGCAATGGCACCTCAGGGGGATCACGTGGAACCTGTAGAAGAGAAAGAGAAGATATTTGTAACTTCAATAGTATGGCGGATTTTTCTCATGCAGTTACATAATTATCTAGATTATCTTGCATATGTAATGTTGCAGACTTAAAAGTACACATACCAGGGCC
>JAWQFJ010000942.1:86239-88739 GCA_034096865.1 Theodoxus fluviatilis
CTTGCAAGACTGGCGGCCAGTCTTGACCCCTACCGTGTACATAGCCGCACGTTTCTCTTGAACTTTTGTAATGGGCCGGTGGCCTACACAAATAAATGTTTTCGTTCGTTCGTTCGTTCGTTCTCTCTCTCTCTCTCTCTCTCTCTCTCTCTCTCTCTCTCTCTCTCTCTCTCTCTCTCTCTCTCTCTCTCTCTCTCTTTTTCTGTCTGTCTCTCTCTGTCTCTCTCTGTCTCTCTCTCTCTGTCTCTCTCTCTCTCTGTCTTTCTCTCTTACTCTATCTCTCTGTCTCTGTCTTCGTCTCTCTCTCTCTGTCTCTCTGTCTCTGTCTTCGTCTCTCTCTCTCTCACTCTTTCTCTCTCTCTCTCTCTCTCTGTCTCTGTTTCTCTGACTCTGTCTTTGTGTCTCTCTCTCTCTCTTTCTCTCTCTGGCTCTCTCTCTCTTACTCTGTCTCATAGGTGTCAAGTCTCACGTATTTTGCGTGAGTCTCACGCAATTTCAGTGATTTTCAAGTCTCACGGCGTGAGACGAAAACCTCACGTAATTTTGCGTTTTTGTCGGACTGATTTTTTTAAAGGTTCGTCTGAGGACTGTGTGAAAGTGTACAAGCCTCGCGGTAAGTCGCTTCTCGCGCATGCGTAGTGTGCCACAACAAAGAGATTCAACGCGCAATAATGGCGTCTTCGAAACGCCTGTGAAAAGGGAAGCGGCTTAGGAGAGAAGAGCGTCAGCCGGCTGACGGCATACATGTACATGTACAAGTAACGCTGAATTGGAAATCTTGGCATTTGAACGAGAACGAGACCGCATTCTCCACTCCGTCTGACTTCGCACGCCCGGGGAGTTATGCTAAGATCCGGCCACGTTTATGAATCTGCGTTTTGTGGCAAACGTCTTGTTCGGCGGTACTGTACGCCATGCACCTTAACGGTCCGTGTGATTCGGGTGTAATCTTAAGCTAAACGACGTTTATTGGCTGCCGTCTTAGGAGAGAAGAGCGTCAGCCGGCTGATCTCTCAAGTGTAGTTGCTGTAGACTGCCACTGTAGAATCTGTTCTTTGTGTGTGTGTGTGTGTGTGTGTGTGTGTGTGTGTGTGTGTGTGTGTGTGTGTGTGTGTGTGTGTGTGTGTGTGTGTGTGCAGTTCCAAGCGCAGAAACTACTACAAGAAGTTTCAACTCTTCACTGAAGTCGAAGACAAGATCATCTTGAAGCACTGCCCCACTAGGTGGCTGAGTTTGGAGAGAGTGGTGACTAGGATGCTAGAACAGTATCCCGCCCTGCTGAGTTACTTCAGAAGTCACGAGGATGGAGAGAAGCCAGGCAAGGTGAAGAACATCTTGCAGCACCTAGAAGACCCTATGACAGAGCTCACCTTCCGCTTCCTCAAGTTCGTACTCCCAACTCTGAACGACTTCAACACAGTCTTCCAGGCTGATGAGTCAAAGGTTGGCATGCTGATTTCAGAGATGAGAATCCTGCTGAGAAAATTTCTTTGCAAATTTGTGAAGATGGATGTCATCAAGACCACTGAACTAACTGAAATTGATGTCTCCAACAGAAGCTGCCATCTGGATGATTGTATTCTAGCTGTTGGCATGCCTTGTCGTACACGCCTTGCTGATGCTGACATCGCACCAGCCACAGAACACAAGTTCTTGCATGATGTTCGACAGTTCTACACAGCCTGTGTCCAGAAAATGTTGAACAAGTTCCCATTTGGAGATGAGATCCTGGAACATCTTCAAGTCCTGGACCCCAGCAAGAGAGAGCAGCTGTCATACATTGACATTGTGACACTGGCAATGAAATTTGCTGGTGATGTTGACCAGGAAGACCTGAAAGAGGAGTGGGAAGACTTTCAACTCCTGGGTGAGGGTGAGCTGGTACTTTTGGATCAGAATGGAAAAGCCAAAAAAATGGATGTTGTCTGGAAGGAGATCCTCACAATGAAAACACCTTTTGGAGAAGTTAGGTTCCCTCTGCTTGGCAAAGTGCTGCCTGCTCTTCTGTGTCTGCCCCACAGCAATGCTGACAGTGAGAGAGTGTTCTCAATGGTGAGAAAGATCCACACAGATGCCAGAAGCAGTCTGGCTCCTGACACCCTGGCAGCTTTCTTGCAAGTGAAGATGAACTCTGATGAGTGTTGTCATGATTTCCAGGTGACTACCACAATGCACAAGAGAGCAAAGGCTTGTACTGATGAGTACAACAAAGAACATCTGTGACTGTGAGGTACTGTAGCAGGATGTAAATAGAGAACTGAACATGTGAGTGAGGGGGAGCAGTGGATGTAAATAGAGAACTGTCAGAACTGAACATGTGAGTGAGAAGGATCAGTGGATGTAAATAGAGAACTGTCAGAACTGAACTTGTGAGTGAGGGGGAGCAGTGGATGTAAATAAAGAACTGTCAGAACTGAACTTGTGAGTGAGGGGGAGCAGTGCTGTGGATGTAAATAGAGAACTGAATATGTGAGTGAAAAGAAGCAGTGGATGTAAATAT
>JAWQFJ010000942.1:91239-93814 GCA_034096865.1 Theodoxus fluviatilis
GTACATTAAAAGCTTCCCGAGTATCTCAGTTGTGGGCGTAAAGACTCTACTGACGGCACAAGATGCGAATGTGATCAGGTCCGTTTCAATGTATTTATACTATGCATTTAAGAGGAGAGAGGAGGCATACTTATATACTGCATGCACTGACTGAAGACGCGTATGCAAGTATTCAGTATAACATTTTATATTTGATGATGCTGTTGTGAAGGGCCGGTGGCCTAACAATAAACCGTTCGTTCGTTCTCTCTCTCTCTCTCTCTCTCTCTCTCTCTCTCTTTCTCTCTCTCTTTCTCTCTCTCTGTCTCTCTCTCTCTCTCTCTCTCTCTCTCTCTCTCTCTCTCTCTCTCTCTCTCTCTTGATGTCCAAGCAATGAAAGCCAAGAAGAAAACTGTCCAGCTACTAAAAACCATGTGGAGACTCAACACCCTCAACACTAGTATTTTTTCCGATTATATGATGCCCAAGTCCAGCCTTCTCTTCTCTATGGCTCGGAGTTGTGGGGACTGGACGAAAGAAAGTGCATTGAAAGGGCTCATATGTTTGCCTGTAAGCGGTTTCTAAATGTTGATACGCAATCCTCAAATACACTGTGTTATGGCGAATTAGGTAGGTATCCCTTGTACATCAGCACTACGATACGAGTTGTTAAATTTTGGCTCAGGCTATGCAAAATGTCAATGAGCGACTTTTTTGGAAATTATCTCCCTTGCCGCCGCTTGGCGGCGCGTCGGCTCCAAGGGGCTTGGTTGGTACACAGGACAAGTTCTTTCGCTTAGATTAGACCTGAGTGTTCGAGGTTTTTTTAATTGTTTTCTTGCTGTCGCTTTCAAATCTGTTCACAGTACTAGGCTGGCTGGTTTACTTAGATGTGATTTTTTTTAATGCGTGCTAGCTGATATTAGGTTTAGAGCTTGAATTTTCAATGATATTACGCTTACAACTCCAGTGTTCGAACCAATGAAAACCACGGAAAGAGATGGCCGTTTCGTTCCTTGCATCTCATTGGCCAGCTTGTCATGAGGTCAGCCCGTGATCACGCGCTGACCTCATGACAGTTGTAAGCGAAAAAGCGAGTTGTAAGCGTAGATGTGATTTTTTTAATGCGTGCTAACTGATATTAGGTTTAAAGCTTGAATTTTTAATGATATTACGCTTACAACTCACTTTTTCGCTTACAACTGTCATGAGGTCAGCGCGTGATCACGGGCTGACCTCATGACAAGCTGGCCAATGAGATGCAAGGAACGAAACGGCCATCTCTTTCCGTGGTTTTCATTGGTTCGAACACTGGAGTTGTAAGCGTAATATCATTGAAAATTCAAGCTCTAAACCTAATATCAGCTAGCACGCATTAAAAAAAATCACATCTAAGTAAACCAGCCAGCCTAGTACTGTGAACAGATTTGAAAGCGACAGCAAGAAAACAATTAAAAAACCTCGAACACTCAGGTCTAATCTAAGCGAAAGAACTTGTCCTGTGTACCAACCAAGCCCCTTGGAGCCGACGCGCCGCCAAGCGGCGGCAAGGGAGATAATTTCAAAAAAAGTCGCTCATTGACAGGTTGCCGAAACAGGCGTACCTTGCGTTGCTTAAGAATAATGCAAATAGAAGGTTTAACTGGACTAAATCCGTGGAAATATGCTTAGCCAGATTGGGTTTTACATTTGTGTGGATGAACAGTGGAACAGAACGAGAAAGGTTTCATTCGAGCACTACGACAGAGATTGCGAGACTGTTACCAGCAAAATTGGAACTCAAAACTTTCTGGCAGCAATAGATTCACTATGTATAGCTCTTTTAAACGAACGCTAATATGTGAAAATTATCTCAACTTCATAAACATCAAGAAGTTTAGAGATGCCTTTGTTCGCTTGAGTGGGGAACAATTCCCTTAGAGCAAATACATTCTGCACAGAAATTGAAGATGAACGTCATTTTTTAATACAACGCAAAATTTATGATGATCTGAGAAAGAAATACATTCGAAAATATTCTAAAATATTTACAAGGATCAAGAAATGTACATGTAACGCAATTGTTAAATGGGCATGACGTTATAAAAACTCGTAACGTTGCAATGTACATACACTATGCATACAAGTTGCGCTTTGAGAAAATAGACCAATCTGTAGATCTTTTAGCATTGACAATGGATGTGAAATAAGTGTTGAATTATAGTACCTCCCGCTGGAAGTCACCTACCTCATATGTCCAGTAAGTTTTATAATGTAAAATATGTTTGTATGTAGAGAAAAACTGTACATACTACTTAGAGCAACTGTTATAATTACTATACATTTTGTCATTGATCTGAAATCATCTTTAAAAAAGGTATTTATCGGTATATTTGAAACTGAGATGGGTCGTCGGCCTCAATAAAAGCTATTCGATTCTCTCTCTCTCTCTCTCTGTCTCTCTCTCTCTCTCTCTCTCTCTCTCTCTCTCTCTCTCTCTGTCTCTCTCTCTGTCTGTCTCTCTCTCTCTCTCTCTCTGTCTCTCTCTCTGTCTGTCTCTCTCTCTCTCTCTCTCTCTCTCTCTCTCTCTCTCTTGTTGGCGCGCGCGCGTGCGTGT
>JAWQFJ010000943.1:0-12500 GCA_034096865.1 Theodoxus fluviatilis
GTGACATGCATGTCACACATTGTCACTTCACTGAAGTCACCCACTGTCCTCAGCATGTGACATGCATGTCACACATTGTCACTTCACTGAAGTCACCCACTGTCCTCAGCATGTGACATGCATGTCACACATTGTCACTTCACTGAAGTCACCCACTGTCCTCAGCATGTGACATGCATGTCACACATTGTCACTTCACTGAAGTCACCCACTGTCCTCAGTGACATGTTCACCATTGTCACTTCACTGAAGTCACCCACTGTCCTCAGCATGTGATATGCATGTCACACATTGTCACTTCACTGAAGTCACCCACTGTCCTCAGCATGCGATATGCATGTCACACATTGTCACTTCACTGAAGTCACCCACTGTCCTCAGCATGCGATATGCATGTCACACATTGTCACTTCACTGAAGTCACCCACTGTCCTCAGCATGTGACATGCATGTCACACACTGTCACTTCACTGAAGTCACCCACTGTCCTCAGCATGTGACATGCATGTCACACATTGTCACTTCACTGATGTCACCCACTGTCCTCAGCATGTGACATGCACAGGCACACATTGTCACTTCACTGAAGTCACCCACTGTCCTCAGCATGTGACATGCATGTCACACATTGTCACTTCACTGAAGTCACCCACTGTCCTCAGCATGTGACATGCACAGGCACACATTGTCACTTCACTGAAGTCACCCACTGTCCTCAGCATGTGACATGCATGTCACACATTGTCACTTCACTGAAGTCACCCACTGTCCTCAGCATGTGACATGCACAGGCACACATTGTCACTTCACTGAAGTCACCCACTGTCCTCAGCATGTGACATGCATGTCACACATTGTCACTTCACTGAAGTCACCCACTGTCCTCAGCATGTGACATGCATGCACACATTGTCACTTCACTGAAGTCACCACTGTCGTGACATGCATGTCACATGCTGAGGACAGTGGGTGACTTCAGTGAAGTGACAATGTGTGACATGCATGTCACATGCTGAGGACAGTGGGTGACTTCAGTGAAGTGACAATGTGTGCCTGTGCATGTCACATGCTGAGGACAGTGGGTGACTTCAGTGAAGTGACAATGTGTGACATGCATGTCACATGCTGAGGACAGTGGGTGACTTCAGTGAAGTGACAATGTGTGCCTGTGCATGTCACATGCTGAGGACAGTGGGTGACTTCAGTGAAGTGACATGTGTGACATGCATGTCACTGCTGAGGACAGTGGGTGACTTCAGTGAAGTGACAATGTGTGCCTGTGCATGTCACATGCTGAGGACAGTGGGTGACATCAGTGAAGTGACAATGTGTGACATGCATGTCACACGCTGAGGACAGTGGGTGACTTCAGTGAAGTGACAGTGTGTGACATGCATGTCACATGCTGAGGACAGTGGGTGACTTCAGTGAAGTGACAATGTGTGACATGCATATCGCATGCTGAGGAAAGTGGGTGACTTCAGTGAAGTGACAATGTGTGACATGCATATCGCATGCTGAGGACAGTGGGTGACTTCAGTGAAGTGACAATGTGTGACATGCATATCACATGCTGAGGACAGTGGGTGACTTCAGTGAAGTGACAATGTGTGACTGAGGACAGTGGGTGACTTCAGTGAAGTGACAATGTGTGACATGCATGTCACATGCTGAGGAGAGTGGGTGACTTCAGTGAAGTGACAATGTGTGACATGCATGTCACATGCTGAGGACAGTGGGTGACTTCAGTGAAGTGACAATGTGTGCCTGTGCATGTCACATGCTGAGGACAGTGGGTGACTTCAGTGAAGTGACAATGTGTGACATGCATGTCACATGCTGAGGACAGTGGGTGACTTCAGTGAAGTGACAATGTGTGACATGCATGTCACATGCTGAGGACAGTGGGTGACTTCAGTGAAGTGACAATGTGTGACATGCATGTCACATGCTGAGGACAGTGGGTGACTTCAGTGAAGTGACAGTGTGTGACATGCATGTCACATGCTGGGGACAGTGGGTGACTTCAGTGAAGTGACAATGTGTGACGTGCATGTCACATGCTGAGGACAGTGGGTGACTTCAGTGAAGTGACAATGTGTGACATGCATGTCACATGCTGAGGACAGTGGGTGACATCAGTGAAGTGACAATGTGTGACATGCATATCACATGCTGAGGACAGTGGGTGACTTCAGTGAAGTGACAATGTGTGACATGCATGTCACATGCTGAGGACAGTGGGTGACATCAGTGAAGTGACAATGTGTGACATGCATATCACATGCTGAGGACAGTGGGTGACTTCAGTGAAGTGACAATGTGTGACATGCATATCACATGCTGAGGACAGTGGGTGACTTCAGTGAAGTGACAATGTGTGACATGCATGTCACATGCTGAGGACAGTGGGTGACTTCAGTGAAGTGACAATGTGTGACATGCATGTCACATGCTGAGGACAGTGGGTGACTTCAGTGAAGTGACAATGTGTGCCTGTGCATGAGAAACAAGCCTGAAGTTGGCAGTGTAGTGTTTGTGGCTCTGTAGTCATCGTGTCAAGGTAGTCATCGTGACTGGATAGTCATCGTGACAGGGTAGTCATTGTGACTGGATAGTCATCGTGACAGGGTAGTCATCGTGACAGGGTAGTCATCGTGACTGGATAGTCATCATGACAGGGTAGTCATTGTGACTGGATAGTCATCGTGACAGGGTAGTCATCGTGACTGGATAGTCATCATGACAGGGTAGTCATCGTGGCAGGATAGTCATCATGACTGGATAGTCATCGTGACAGGGTAGTCATCGTGACAGGGTAGTCATCGTGACAGGGTAGTCATTGTGACAGGATAGTCATTGTGACTGGATAGTCATCATGACAGGGTAGTCATCGTGACAGGGTAGTCATCGTGACAGGGTAGTCATCGTGACAGGGTAGTCATCGTGACAGGGTAGTCATTGTGACTGGATAGTCATCATGACAGGGTAGTCATCGTGACTGGGTAGTCATCGTGGCAGGGTAGTCATCGTGACAGGGTAGTCATCGTGACTGGATAGTCATCGTGACAGGGTAGTCATCGTGACTGGATAGTCATCATGACTGGATAGTCATCGTGACAGGGTAGTCATTGTGACTGGATAGTCATCGTGACAGGGTAGTCATCGTGACTGGATAGTCATCATGACTGGGTAGTCATCGTGACTGGATAGTCATCGTGACAGGGTAGTCATTGTGACTGGATAGTCATCGTGACAGGGTAGTCATCGTGACTGGATAGTCATCATGACAGGGTAGTCATTGTGACTGGATAGTCATCGTGACAGGGTAGTCATCGTGACTGGATAGTCATCATGACAGGGTAGTCATTGTGACTGGATAGTCATCGTGACAGGGTAGTCATCGTGACTGGATAGTCATCGTGACAGGGTAGTCATTGTGACTGGATAGTCATCGTGACAGGGTAGTCATTGTGACTGGATAGTCATCGTGACAGGGTAGTCATTGTGACTGGATAGTCATCGTGACAGGGTAGTCATTGTGACTGGATAGTCATCATGACTGGATAGTCATCGTGACAGGGTAGTCATCGTGACAGGGTAGTCATTGTGACTGGATAGTCATCGTGACAGGGTAGTCATTGTGACTGGATAGTCATCGTGACAGGGTAGTCATTGTGACTGGATAGTCATCGTGACAGGGTAGTCATTGTGACTGGATAGTCATCGTGACAGGGTAGTCATCGTGACTGGGTAGTCATCGTGGCAGGGTAGTCATCGTGGCAGGGTAGTCATCGTGACTGGGTAGTCATTGTGACTGGATAGTCATCATGACAGGGTAGTCATTGTGACTGGATAGTCATCGTGACAGGGTAGTCGTTGTGACTGGATAGTCATCGTGACAGGGTAGTCATTGTGACTGGATAGTCATCGTGACAGGGTAGTCATTGTGACTGGATAGTCATCATGACTGGATAGTCATCGTGACAGGGTAGTCATCGTGACAGGGTAGTCATTGTGACTGGATAGTCATCGTGACAGGGTAGTCATTGTGACTGGATAGTCATCGTGACAGGGTAGTCATTGTGACTGGATAGTCATCGTGACAGGGTAGTCATTGTGACTGGATAGTCATCGTGACAGGGTAGTCATCGTGACTGGGTAGTCATCGTGGCAGGGTAGTCATCGTGGCAGGGTAGTCATCGTGACTGGGTAGTCATTGTGACTGGATAGTCATCATGACAGGGTAGTCATTGTGACTGGATAGTCATCGTGACAGGGTAGTCATTGTGACTGGATAGTCATCATGACAGGGTAGTCATTGTGACTGGATAGTCATCGTGACAGGGTAGTCATTGTGACTGGATAGTCATTGTGACTGGATAGTCATCGTGACAGGGTAGTCATCGTGACTGGGTAGTCATCGTGGCAGGGTAGTCATCGTGTCAGGGTAGTCATTGTGACTGGATAGTCATTGTGACAGGGTAGTCATTGTGACTGGATAGTCATCGTGACAGGGTAGTCATTGTGACTGGATAGTCATTGTGACAGGGTAGTCATTGTGACTGGATAGTCATCGTGACAGGGTAGTCATTGTGACTGGATAGTCATCGTGACAGGGTAGTTGTGACTGGGTAGTAGTTATGACCAAGTGGTTGTGACCAGGTAGTCCGCACAACAGTTTTTGAGCCAACAATGAGAAAAGTCATCAGCACACTAAATCCATGCAATTACATTCCTGGACGTAACATTACTGTAAAAACATATACAATATACATACTGATTTTTTTTCTTCTGGAATATGAATGAATAGATAAAAGTGCGGTTGAAACATCTCATTTTGTCGTTTTCCCCACTGAAGTATTGTTTTCCCATGCACAGTCACATATAGTCATCTTACGTGCTACTAAGTATTGACAGCTAAATGATTGGAAAAGTAAATATTGGAGTGACAGATGCTGTTTGTGTTCTTTTTATGTACTAGCATAAATCTGACACTGAGAAAAGTGAGTGACCACAGTAACCACAATATTATTTTAACATTATCTCCTTCCACAAATATGATACAGTAAAACCTCTATTTTACGACCCTCTCTTAAACGACTTCCTCTCGATTGCGACTTGAAAAATTTTAACGGATGTATTTTCCTATCAAAGTGACCTCTCTTAAACGACTTCCTCCAAAACGCGACTTGCGACTGTCAATCCTTCATTTTAACGACTTTTTAACCTAGATTTCCCCAAACTGCAGTCCCTTTAGCGGCACATGCAACTGCAGTTACTGTCCATTCCAAAACGGCAGCTTTTGTGAGTGCTGTTATGCACACTTAGCGCAGTAGGAGTTACTTCATGTTCTGTAAGGATTGTCTGCCTTCCAGTGATGTCTCCCAAGACCAAGCGACTTGTGGTCAAGGGGCAGACAACTTTCATGCATTATGGAATAACGCTTTCGTCCGAAAGAGAAATGTTAAGCTTCGTAATAAACTTGTCGTACAAGTTTTGCTCTGCATGAGAAAACTGTTTGAAATTTCCAGCCATCGTGGGTTCAACAGCTTGAGTCTCATACCCATAGGTTAAAATAGTATCAACTTGCAGCGAGCAAGCTGCCGCACCAGCGACTGAAGAGGCAGAGGCTGCTACTGGCGGAAGCGACTAATTGCAGGGTGTCATCATGTCATCCATCATCCTTTCTCCGGAAGTTAGGCGCTCTCTGAGATCAGAGTTATATCGCTCTTGTTGATTTTCACGTGACTTCACTGTATCACTATATTTTGGTGTGGCGCTTTTAAAATACTCATGCTTTAATTAATAATAAACGTACATTCAATTGAAAGAAGAAAGAAGTTCTTTATTTCTGTGTAAGTTACACATCTGTAGTACTTGTGTAAGCCAAACACAACCCCCATGAAAATCGTCAATTTTGGCTGTTTTGCACGTTAGATCACACTTTTGTGCGGCGCTGCCACTACATACTTAGTGTCATCCTTTCTTTTCCTTAGTTTTTGTAAGTTTTTATTTTAGAGCGTATGCATTAGATAATGCTTTAGCGTAATTCATGATTTAAGCAATTCGTAGAATGAGCAGCGATTACTCAATTGAGCAGTTATTTAATGCCATTTGTTGAGCCAAATGTCGCCGAGGTAAGACTTCTGCAGCCAGGCGCCACTCTGCCCACTAAAAAGCGCAGACCGTGTGTCAGTACGACATTGTCCTACTTCTGCAACTTGAACCCAGCAATGGAGTTATGCTTATGATAGGGATGTTTAAAATAGAAAATGACGTTTCTGACATCTGCACACTTTGCCCGAATTATATTATAAAAATGTAATTCACCCGTTCCATATTTACATCATTACTTGGCGCCTGGCTGTAGAATTTTTTCCAGTGCATTTACAATAGGCTATTACTCGCAGAGTTACATTCTCTTGGATTCACTTCCGGAGAAAGGATGACGGATAACATGATGACGCCCTGCATTTAGATGCACGTGCGACTGGCAGACTGGTTTTCGATTATGCTGTGAACGGGTCTGCATCGGTTTACAGGTGGCCAGGAGGCAGAGGCTACTCCAATGGCAGCACTAACAGTGATCGTAGTGGGCTGGCATTCGTCAGGTTAAAGTTAAAATAAGGTTGAAGTTAGGTCAATTTTCCTGTTGGCCACTCAATTTGCATGGAGTTAGGGTTAAAAAAGAACAAAACAATCAAGTAAACAGTTCAGCGATCATTACAGCGGTACCATCTATTAGTATATTTCAACCAAAAATCCCTTAAAGACATTCATCAAGTAAGGTGCCCTTGAAACAGCCGGAAACTTTGCAGCCTAAATGATACCTATGTATCACCTAATTGGTTACATCATTTGCAAACTTGTAGCAGTTGTATACATGTACATTATATCATGCAATATATTGGCCTCTTCAAAGTACCTTTATCTCCTGTATTCTGCTCATAAATGTATGGTTTTAAAAAGTTGAAGAGGAGGTCTAGCTTACTCGCAAGTTAACAGTAAGAAAGATGTATTGTGCATGTATTGCATTGTGTTTTATGTTGGCATTATTTCTATGTATAATACATTATGTTCATTTTATTCAAATCTCCTTACCTCCATTTTACGACTCCCTCCAAATTAAGACCTGATTCAGTAGTTTATTCAGAGGTCGCAAAATAGAGGTTTTACTGTATTGAGAAAAAGTGACTGTAGTGGCTATGATATGATGATGATGATTATGATGATGATAGCTGGCTCCTGGGATCCTAAGATCACCAGGGAAGAAGTCTCTGGCAGCATGCTGTATGGTGACTGTGTAGGCCTGTCTTTGAGCAACACACTCTTCCACACATTGGGCACTGGAATCTCTGGGTTGGGGACTCAAGGTTGCCGATGTTTCCCTCTGACTGCACTTGTCCTTTGCAGCCTCTCTTGAATGTTTCGAAGGTCTCAGCACCTCGCTTTGACAATGCCCTCCAGCTGTCCCTGTCTTTGGCATTGCCCTCCAGCTGTCCCTGTCTTTGGCAATGCCCTCCAGCTGTCCCTGTCTTTGACAATGCCCTCCAGCTGTCCCTGTCTTTGGCAATGCTTTCCCTGGGATACCAGCCGCACTGAGCTGGTGCTTCAGCTGATCCTTGAGCTGCTTTCTTGGGGGTCCTCTGTCACGCTTGCCTTAGGGCTCCTCTGTCACGCTTGCCTTAGGGCTCCCCTGTCACGCTTGCCTTAGGGCTCCTCTGTCATGCTTGCCTTAGGGCTCCTCTGTCATGCTTGCCTTGGGGCTCCCCTGTCATGCTTGCCTTGGGGCTCCCCTGTCATGCTTGCCTTGGGGCTCCTCTGTCACGTTTGCCTTGGGGCTCCCCTGTCACGTTTGCCCTGGGGCTCCTCTGTCACGCTTGCCTTGGGGCTCCTCTGTCACGCTATCATTGGGGCTCCTCTGTCACACTTGCCTTGGGGCTCCCCTGTCATGCTTGCCCTGGGGCTCCCCTGTCACGCTTGCCTTGGGGCTCCCCTGTCACGCTGGCCTTGGGGCTCCTCTGTCATGCTTGCCTTGGGGCTCCCCTGTCACGTTTGCCCTGGGGCTCCCCTGTCACGCTTGCCCTGGGGCTCCCCTGTCACGTTTGCCCTGGGGCTCCTCTGTCATGCTTGCCTTGGGGCTCCTCTGTCACGTTTGCCCTGGGGCTCCCCTGTCATGCTTGCCTTGGGGCTCCCCTGTCACGCTTGCCTTGGGGCTCCTCTGTCACACTTGCCCTGGGGCTCCTCTGTCACACTTGCCTTGGGGCTCCCCTGTCACGCTTGCCTTGGGGCTCCCCTGTCACGCTTGCCCTGGGGCTCCCCTGTCACGCTTGCCTTGGGGCTCCCCTGTCATGCTTGCCTTGGGGCTCCCCTGTCACGCTTGCCCTGGGGCTCCCCTGTCAGGCTTGCCCTGGGGCTCCTCTGTCAGGCTTGCCCTGGGGCTCCTCTGTCACGCTTGCCCTGGGGCTCCTCTGTCACGCTTGCCCTGGGGCTCCCCTGTCACGCTTGCCCTGGGGCTCCCCTGTCACGCTTGCCTTGGGGCTCCTCTGTCACGTTTGCCCTGGGGCTCCCCTGTCATGCTTGCCTTGGGGCTCCCCTGTCACGCTTGCCTTGGGGCTCCTCTGTCATGCTTGCCTTGGGGCTCCTCTGTCACGCTTTCATTGGGGCTCCTCTGTCACACTTGCCTTGGGGCTCCCCTGTCACGCTTGCCTTGGGACTCCCCTGTCATGCTTGCCTTGGGGCTCCCCTGTCACGCTATCATTGGGGCTCCTCTGTCACACTTGCCTTGGGGCTCCCCTGCCACGCTTGCCTTGGGGCTCCCCTGTCACGCTTGCCTTGGGGCTCCTCTGTCATGCTTGCCTTGGGGCTCCCCTGTCACGTTTGCCCTGGGGCTCCCCTGTCACGCTTGCCCTGGGGCTCCCCTGTCACGTTTGCCCTGGGGCTCCTCTGTCATGCTTGCCTTGGGGCTCCTCTGTCACACTTGCCCTGGGGCTCCTCTGTCACACTTGCCTTGGGGCTCCCCTGTCACGCTTGCCTTGGGGCTCCCCTGTCACGCTTGCCCTGGGGCTCCCCTGTCACGCTTGCCTTGGGGCTCCCCTGTCATGCTTGCCTTGGGGCTCCCCTGTCACGCTTGCCCTGGGGCTCCCCTGTCACGCTTGCCCTGGGGCTCCCCTGTCACGTTTGCCCTGGGGCTCCTCTGTCACACTTGCCTTGGGGCTCCCCTGTCACGTTTGCCCTGGGGCTCCCCTGTCATGCTTGCCTTGGGGCTCCTCTGTCACACTTGCCCTGGGGCTCCCCTGTCACGCTTGCCCTGGGGCTCCTCTGTCAGGCTTGCCCTGGGGCTCCTCTGTCACGCTTGCCCTGGGGCTCCCCTGTCACACTTGCCCTGGGGCTCCCCTGTCACACTTGCCCGGGGGCTCCCCTGTCACGCTTGCCCTGGGGCTCCCCTGTCACGCTTGCCCTGGGGCTCCCCTGTCACGCTTGCCCTGGGGCTCCCCTGTCACGCTTGCCCTGGGGCTCCCCTGTCACGCTTGCCCTGGGGCTCCCCTGTCACGCTTGCCCTGGGGCTCCCCTGTCACGCTTGCCCTGGGGCTCCCCTGTCACGCTTGCCCTGGGGCTCCCCTGTCACGCTTGCCCTGGGGCTCCCCTGTCACGCTTGCCCTGGGGCTCCCCTGTCACGCTTGCCTTGGGGCTCCTCTGTCACGCTTGCCCTGGGGCTCCCTGTCACGTTTGCCTTGGGGCTCCCCTGTCACGTTTGCCTTGGGGCTCCTCTGTCATGCTTGCCTTGGGGCTCCCCTGTCACGTTTGCCCTGGGGCTCCCCTGCCACGCTTGCCCTGGGGCTCCCCTGTCACGCTTGCCCTGGGGCTCCCCTGTCACGCTTGCCCTGGGGCTCCCCTGTCACGCTTGCCTTGGGGCTCCTGTCACGCTTGCCTTGGGGCTCCTCTGTCACGTTTGCCCTGGGGCTCCCCTGTCACGCTTGCCTTGGGGCTCCCCTGCCACGCTTGCCTTGGGGCTCCCCTGCCACGCTTGCCCTGGGGCTCCCCTGTCACGCTTGCCTTGGGGCTCCTCTGTCACACTTGCCCTGGGGCTCCTCTGTCACACTTGCCTTGGGGCTCCCCTGTCACGTTTGCCCTGGGGCTCCTCTGTCATGCTTGCCTTGGGGCTCCTCTGTCACACGTGACACTTGCCCTGGGGCTCCCCTGTCACGTTTGCCCTGGGGCTCCTCTGTCATGCTTGCCCTGGGGCTCCTCTGTCACACTCGCCTTGGGGCTCCCCTGTCACGCTTGCCCTGGGGCTCCTCTGTCACACTTGCCTTGGGGCTCCTCTGTCATGCTTGCCTTGGGGCTCCCCTGTCACGCTTGCCCTGGGGCTCCCCTGTCACGCTTGCCCTGGGGCTCCCCTGTCACGCTTGCCCTGGGGCTCCCCTGTCACGCTTGCCTTGGGGCTCCTCTGTCATGCTTGCCCTGGGGCTCCCCTGTCACGCTTGCCTTGGGGCTCCCCTGTCATGCTTGCCTTGGGGCTCCCCTGTCACGCTTGCCCTGGGGCTCCTCTGTCACACTTGCCTTGGGGCTCCCCTGTCACGCTTGCCCTGGGGCTCCTCTGTCACGCTTGCCTTGGGGCTCCTCTGTCATGCTTGCCTTGGGGCTCCCCTGTCACGTTTGCCTTGGGGCTCCCCTGTCACGCTTGCCTTGGGGCTCCTCTGTCATGCTTGCCTTGGGGCTCCTCTGTCATGCTTGCCTTAGGGCTCCCCTGTCACGCTTGCCCTGGGGCTCCCCTGTCACGCTTGCCTTGGGGCTCCTCTGTCATGCTTGCCTTGGGGCTCCTCTGTCACGTTTGCCTTGGGGCTCCCCTGTCACGCTTGCCTTGGGGCTCCTCTGTCACGCTTGCCCAGGCATAGCTCTCCACAAAATGATAATCCTGGTGCACAGCTTCTGGAACGCTTTTACAAATGATGTCTCCGTTTCATCATGGACAACAAGTGGCAAGAATACGTATCATGCTTCTGACCAGACAGCTCTGCTGGGCAGGACACCTGTCACGCATGGAGGACATGCAACTATAGTATATTTAGATGTTATCTTGTACAAATTCGATATGATATGAATCAATTTATTGAGTGGGCCCCAGGCCCATTACAAGAAAGAAGAGAAAAAGGCAACAAAAACAATCAGTCAGAAGATAATTAAGACTTGTACAAGTCTTGCCTTGTACAAATACGGTGTTGAGAAAAACAAGTGGCCAGAGTGATTATGATATTTTTATGTTCAGATGGTGAAGCTAAGGTAGGCTGCTAAAATTCAGAGCTGATTGAAATATGTGTTGCCAGTACATCTTCCAAAGGTGTCAGTTTTGTGTCCTCTAGGAGCAAACTAGCATCCAAAATGGTCTATGATCTCAGAAATTCTAGAATGAAACTACAGAGACCATTCCCAAGTTTGGACCTTACTTTGATGTGAGACATGCGTCAAACACATGTCAAACTGACCCACCCTCCTCACACCAGCTTCCCAGAGTTGAGTACATGGTGGGTGTATCGACTTTCACCAGTCCGCACTCCTGTCATTCCTTGCTACAGATGCTTCCCCGAGTTGAGTACATGGTGGGTGTATCGACTTTCACCAGCCCGCACTCCTGTCATTCCTTGCTACAGATGCTGCCACAGCTGCCCCCAAGACTCCCACTAGTTCCGGTGGCTCCTCTTCTGGCATCCGGACACGGCTTTCCACAGGCACTCTCTTCATGAACGGCACCTGTACCATGCGAGACCCTGGCCAGCCACGACAGTCGGATGGAGAAGGTGCATATCCAGCCAGGAGAAAACCTGTGTACCTGTGAGGGTTTAGCTGAAGTGCTGTTGAAAATAGGTGTGGTGCAGCTGTTGGCAGCCTGGTTGCCTGCTCTCCGAGGGAGTAGGGATGGTACTGAAGGGACTGAAGCAGCAGGATGGACCAGGACACCCTAATGCCTGTTCTAAACTTGACAAACCCAGATTTTGTTTCTTGACTGACTTCTATGATGTACAGACATCACTGCCCAAACAAGCTGCTGCAACCCTCATTTTGGTGTAAATAATAAGGCAGTTAATAATAAGGCAGTTAATAATAAGGCAGTTAATAATTAGGCAGTTAATAATAAGGCAGTTAATAATAAGGCAGTTAATAATAAGGCAGTTAATAATAAGGCAGTTTAAATGACTTATTGATGTCATCTTCTAATAAATTTGAGAAACTGATACTCTACATTGGTAATGATTTTTTTAAAATGTGTGTCAGTAATTCTTGAATAAGCATTTTGCATGCGAACCACAGGGGGAAAAAAGGGCAGACATTTGTTTACTATTGTCATAGAAACAGCAAGTCTTCAGGTGCAAAAGAACTCTCTCTGACCAACCAATCAGAGCAAAGATTCAAGATTGCTCCGTGATTTTGGATCCTTCCAAAGCTACTTTACAAGCCGAGAGTTAGTCCAGTTAAGGAACTACGTAGCACAAACCTAG
>JAWQFJ010000943.1:15000-27500 GCA_034096865.1 Theodoxus fluviatilis
ATGTTGTTTGCAAGTTCCATAGAGGCCTGGCTCCAGTAGCGATGTTGTTTGCAAGTTCCATAGAGGCCTGGCTCCAGTAGCGATGTTGTTTTGCAAGTTCCATAGAGGCCTGGCTCCAGTAGCGATGTTGTTTGCAAGTTCCATAGAGGCCTGGCTCCAGTAGCGATGTTGTTTGCAAGTTCCATAGAGGCCTGGCTCCAGTAGCGATGTTGTTTGCAAGTTCCATAGAGGCCTGGGATGCGTTGCCTACGCTAGGTACTCTTCTCGAGGGCAAGGTGAGGGCGAGGGCAGGGCGAGGGCAGGGCGAGGGCAGGGCGAGGGCGAGGGCAGGGCAGGGCGAGGGCAGGGCGAGGGCAGGGCGAGGGCGAGGGCAGGGTGAGGGCGAGGGCAGGGTGAGGGCAGGGTGAGGGCGAGGGCAGGGTGAGGGCAGGGCGAGGGCAGGGTGAGGGCAAGGGCAGGGCGAGGGCAGGGCGAGGGCGAGGGCAGGGCGAGGGCAGGGCGAGGGCGAGGGGGCGAGGGCAGGGCGAGGGCAGGGCGAGGGCAGGGCGAGGGCAGGGCGAGGGCAGGGCGAGGGCAAGGGCAGGGCGAGGGCAGGGCGAGGGCAAGGCGAGGGCGAGGGCAGGGCGAGGGCAGGGCGAGGGTGAGGGCGAGTCGAGCATCGAAAGACGTCCAAGAAACAGCCAATCATCAGTTGGCAAGGTGGAAGTCTGAGAGAACATGGCTGTGTCCTGGCACGAGAGGTGGTGAAGAAGTTGCCAATAGATAAAATAACTGACGATACAGATATCACAGCAGTTTTTCACTTGAAGGAACATACCATGGTGACATCTTGAATGGCACAAGGACTTTTTCAAAGAAAAGAAAGCATTCTAAGTTCAGTTGTAGACAATTTTGTTGAAAATGTTATGCCTCCATACACTCCAGATCAATTCAAGGGATACAGCGCAGAGAGTGGACATGTACTGTGATACGAGTATGGAATGATGAAAAAAAGTTGAGAATGTTTGTCTAGAAATGACCTGTACACGTACTCCTCAAAATATACAAATGAACGGTTGAACAGCAAATGTTTCCATGTATGAACACTTTTCCATTCTGTGACAGTGAGAAAGATGTTACAGGTACTGCCATTTAGGAATGGCAACCCAGTTGGCATGGTCTCCGCCATTTTGGGTCGTCCGGGCCTCTGCGGCTACATGCGGCTAAGTACCTCCAGAGTTACCTCGGCAAACCACCTTAGGAGTGACTTGAGAACAAGGCTACTGCTACTACTTGTGCTATTGCTACTGCTACTACTGCTACTACTGCTACTACTTGTGCTATTGCTACTATTGCTACTGCTACTACTGCTACTACTTGTGCTATTGCTACTATTGCTACTGCTACTACTGCTACTACTGCTACTACTTGTGCTATTGCTACTGCTACTACTGCTACTACTGCTACTACTTGTGCTATTGCTACTGCTACTACTGCTACTACTTTTGCTATTGCTACTGCTACTACTTGTGCTATTGCTACTGCTACTACTGCTACTTGTGTTATTGCTACTGCTACTACTGCTACTACTTGTGCTATTGCTACTGCTACTACTGCTACTACTGCTACTACTTTGCTATTGCTACTGCTACTACTGCTACTACTGCTACTACTGCTACTACTGCTACTACTGCTACTACTTTTGCTATTGCTACTGCTACTACTCCTACTACTGCTACTACTGCTACTACTTGTGTGTTGCGCGTAGGTGGTCTTCTATTTGAGGCTCGTCCCAGCTTGCGCCAGGAAAGTAGAAGCAGGACTTCGGCGTGAGTTTTCTACAGGAAGATCTTTAATTCATGGCTTGGCAATAAACGTACAGCGATGGCGAGTGCGCTTTCAAAGGCGCCAACAGCCCCACAAGCTCTCACTTGTCTAGTGTTATGTTCAGTCGCGCTCTCACTCAGCTCACAATAACGACCTCTTCCGTTTCCCCTGTCCCAATGTTCAGGAGGACAGACTCTTACCTCTCTTAATCAGCCAGAGTCATCACGGTTCGACTTATCCCTACACCCATGATGCCACTGCTTCCAGCAATCAATCCCAGTGATAACACGCCAAGAGTTGGAAACGCCACGTTGAGTGCTTTTCGATTCAATCCTCCTTCTTGGCTTCCCTCTCGATGCCACCTTTTTCTAACAGTCGTTGTCGCAGTCATACGTCACTTTTCATTATTACGTCATCGTCACTAAAAACCGTCCGTCTTGGTCCAGTCTGATCTGTTCAAGGACACGGAAAGTTCCCGAACCTTCTGCGGCATTTCCCATTACATTTGCATCCGCAGGCATTTCACATTCCTTCCGCAACATGTGCTATTGCTACTGCTACTACTTGTGCTATTGCTACTGCTACTACTTGTGCTATTGCTACTGCTACTACTGCTACTTGTGCTATTGCTACTGCTACTACTGCTACTACTGCTACTACTGCTACTTGTGCTATTGCTACTGCTACTACTGCTACTACTTGTGCTATTGCTACTTTTACAACTACAACTACTTGTCTCTACTAATGGCCTCATGCGACTTTCTTGCCACAGAAAATCATGCGTGCGGAGTTTGTGGACACGAGGTCTCAAGCCATGTCGCTGATCAACACGGATACGCTCTGTCAGCTGTTGCAATATGCCCTGCAGAGGATGCACCACATGAACGTGAGTGGAGTGGCAGTGGTCTCCATAATCTGCATCAGTTTTCCCGCCAAAACAGCATCCGTTTTCCCGCCAAAACAGCATCAGTTTTCCTGCCAAAACAGCAGAGGGTAGCCAATCATAGGTTGGGACACTGGGCATTGTCGTGGTGGTCAACATCATCATCAACATTATCATCATCATCAATGACATCACCATCATCATCGCCATCATCATCATCATCATCATCATCATCATCATCATCATGATCGTCATCATCATCCCCCTGTGGCATTGGGGTGAGGACAGACCCAGTGCGTCTGCTGCGTGATATGTAAAATGCTAAATCTAGAAAAATCTCGACCTCCAGTGGTTTTGTGGTGAATGGCCTTGCATAGCCTACAAAGGCTGATAAGCTGTTAGATTCCACTCATTCATTCATTCATTCATTCATTTGTTCATTCATTCATTCATTTGTTTGTTCCTTTGTTTATTCATTTGTGCATTGGTCCATTTGTTCATGAAAGCAATGGTAATGGTGGAAGGTGATGGTGATTAGTAAATTGAGTGTAGCAATCAGTGTACATGCAAATGGAAAGGTGTCCATTTTGCAACCAAAGAGGCACTTGGGGGGGGGGGGGGGGGGGGGCATTGGTACTTGGGAACAAGGTTATTTGTTTGCTTTCATTTCTTTGGAGAAGGATTGAGGAGGGGAAATGTACTGTGTTGACTTCATGTACTGGACTGCTGTCTACGCACTGCAGGCAGGTCCCTTCAGCAAGCCAGTGGACCTGACACAGAATCCCTTCTACCTGGACCACATCTTCAACCCCATGGACCTCAGTACCCTGGAAAAGGTGGCTGCCCCCTGGGTGTGGGTGTGGGTGTGTGGGTGCATGTGGGTATGAGGGTGTGTGTGTGTGGGTGCATGTGGGTATGAGGGTGTGTGTGTGTGGGTGCATGTGGGTATGAGGGTGTGTGTGTGTGGGTGCATGTGGGTATGAGGGTGTGTGTGTGTGGGTGCATGTGGGTATGAGGGTGTGTGTGTGTGTGTGCATGTGGGTATGAGGGTGTGTGTGTGTGGGTGCATGTGGGTATGAGGGTGTGTGTGTGTGGGTGCATGTGGGTATGAGGGTGTGTGTGTGTGGGTGCATGTGGGTATGAGGGTGTGTGTGTGTGGGTGCATGTGTGTGTGTGTGTGGATGTGTGTGTGGGTGCATGTGGGTATGAGGGTGTGTGTGTGTGTGGGTGCATGTGGGTATGAGGGTGTGTGTGTGTGTGTGTGTGTGTGGGTGCATGTGGGTATGAGGGTGTGTGTGTGTGGATGTGTGCTTGTGTGTGTGGGTGGATGGGTGAGGGTGCGTGTGTGGGTGAGTGTGCGTGTGGATGTATGTGGTGTTTTTATGTGTGGGTGTTTTTGGGAGGGGGGTGGTGGGGTGGGGGTGGGGGGTGCAGGCCTTTACGCATGCATGCATGTTTGTGTGTGTTTTCAAAAGATGAAATGCATGTCTAAGTGATGTACAAATCAGGTCAATGTTACGTATTAAGTAGTGAAACATCATGCAAGGGTAATATGGTGATGATGATAATGATATAACTTCTTTTTTTCCCCTGTCATAAGAAAAATCATTTCGGGGAACTTCAACCCCGGTCGATAATTAGCAGTGCGCAGAAACTGGTTTAACTCCTTGGTAGGAGAGTGGAATAGAATGAAAGCACCTTGCCCAAGGATGCAACGCAAGAATCGATGCAGTTTCTGATATCACACCTGTCAGTACAACATGGCTGCTGGAGAGCCCCTTAGCCACGGGACTAGAGCCCATCCTATGTGGCGTGTCATCTCTATTTGTAGAACATCAAGAAGCTGTACGGATGTACAGAGGCCTTCCTATGTGGCGTGTCATCTCTATTTGTAGAACATCAAGAAGAAGATATATGGATGTACAGAGCCCATCCTATGTGGCGTGTCATCTCTATTTGTAGAACATCAAGAAGAAGATATATGGATGTACAGAGGCCTTCCTATGTGCCGTGTCATCTCTATTTGTAGAACATCAAGAAGAAGATGTATGGATGTACAGAGGCCATCCTATGTGGCGTGTCATCTCTATTTATAGAACATCAAGAAGCTGTACGGATGTACAGAGGCCATCCTATGTGGCGTGTCATCTCTATTTGTAGAACATCAAGAAGATGTACGGGTGTACAGAGCCCATCCTATGTGGCGTGTCATCTCTATTTATAGAACATCAAGAAGAAGATGTATGGATGTACAGAGGCCATCCTATGTGGCGTGTCATCTCTATTTATAGAACATCAAGAAGAAGATGTATGGATGTACAGAGGCCATCCTATGTGGCGTGTCATCTCTATTTATAGAACATCAAGAAGCTGTATGGATGTACAGAGGCCTTCCTATGTGGCGTGTCATCTCTATTTGTAGAACATCAAGAAGAAGCTGTACAGATGTACAGAGGCCTTCCTATGTGGCGTGTCATCTCTATTTATAGAACATCAAGAAGAAGATGTATGGATGTACAGAGGCCTTCCTATGTGGCGTGTCATCTCTATTTGTAGAACATCAAGAAGATGTATGGATGTACAGAGCCCATCCTATGTGGCGTGTCATCTCTATTTGTAGAACATCAAGAAGAAGATGTATGGATGTACAGAGGCCTTCCTATGTGGCGTGTCATCTCTATTTGTAGAACATCAAGAAGAAGATGTATGGATGTACAGAGCCCATCCTATGTGGCGTGTCATCTCTATTTGTAGAACATCAAGAAGAAGATGTATGGATGTACAGAGGCCTTCCTATGTGGCGTGTCATCTCTATTTGTAGAACATCAAGAAGAAGATGTATGGATGTACAGAGCCCATCCTATGTGGCGTGTCATCTCTATTTGTAGAACATCTAGAAGAAGATGTACGGATGTACAGAGGCCTTCCTATGTGGCGTGTCATCTCTATTTGTAGAACATCAAGAAGAAGATGTACGGATGTACAGAGCCCATCCTATGTGGCGTGTCATCTCTATTTGTAGAACATCAAGAAGCTGTACGGATGTACAGAGCCCATCCTATGTGGCGTGTCATCTCTATTTATAGAACATCAAGAAGAAGATGTATGGATGTACAGAGGCCTTCCTATGTGGCGTGTCATCTCTATTTGTAGAACATCAAGAAGAAGATGTATGGATGTACAGAGCCCATCCTATGTGGCGTGTCATCTCTATTTGTAGAACATCTAGAAGAAGATGTACGGATGTACAGAGGCCTTCCTATGTGGCGTGTCATCTCTATTTAATAATAATAATAATACAGACTATTTATAACGCACATACCTTCCCTAATAGGCAAGCTCATGGCGTGTACAATGATAAAGTCTACACTCATACAAAGCATTCTAACACTCACATACTATACAATTGAAATAAAAAGAACAATTAAATACAATACAATTAATTAAGTAGCAGGCAAAACACGAAACATAAAAGAGGCGCCTTCACTGCTCGTCAGGAAAGACTGACCGGAACAGGTGTGTCTTGAGGGAGGTTTTGAACTGGGACATGGAATTAGAGTGACGGACAGGGAAAGGTAGGCTATTCCATGTTACAGGGCCGATGTAGGAAAAAGCTCGCTGTCCTTGGGTTATCTTTTTGCGACGGGGGACATTTAACGTTTTGGTGTCTGCAGCTGAACGGTTATTTCTAGCGGGGGTGTAGACAGTGAGAATTTCTTTGAGTGAGTGTGGTGCAGTTTGATTGAAGAAGTTGAAACACATAATGGCTAGCTTATACTCTATCCTCTGAGCGACGGGGAGCCAATGCAGTGCACGAAGGAGTTTGGATGTGGGAGTTCTCTTGGGACATCTAAAGATTAATCTAGCAGCAGTGTTTTGGACTTTTTGCAGTTTGTTTAGCAGAGTGCCAGGAATGCCGGCAAGAAGAGAATTTCCATAATCAAGACGGGACAGAACAAGGGAAGTGACAAGGGTTTGAGTGGCCTGTTGTGAAAGATAGTGACGAATAGTGCCAATTTTCCTTAACTCGTAGTAAGCTAACTGGCAAACTTTGTTCACATGAACTCTCATAGAAAGATCATCATCGAACATGACACCTAAGTTCCTAACAGACTTTGAGAATTCTATCTCACTCTGGCCTATGGTTAGTTTCAGGGCCTGATCGAACATCAAGAAGCTGTATGGATGTACAGAGGCCTTCCTATGTGGCGTGTCATCTCTATTTGTAGAACATCAAGAAGAAGATGTATGGATGTACAGAGCCCATCCTATGTGGCGTGTCATCTCTATTTGTAGAACATCTAGAAGAAGATGTACGGATGTACAGAGGCCTTCCTATGTGGCGTGTCATCTCTATTTGTAGAACATCAAGAAGCTGTATGGATGTACAGAGGCCTTCCTATGTGGCGTGTCATCTCTATTTGTAGAACATCAAGAAGAAGATGTATGGATGTACAGAGACCTTCCTATGTGGCGTGTCATCTCTATTTATAGAACATCAAGAAGAAGATGTATGGATGTACAGAGGCCTTCCTATGTGGCGTGTCATCTCTATTTATAGAACATCAAGAAGAAGATGTATGGATGTACAGAGGCCTTCCTATGTGGCGTGTCATCTCTATTTATAGAACATCAAGAAGAAGATGTATGGATGTACAGAGGCCTTCCTATGTGGCGTGTCATCTCTATTTGTAGAACATCAAGAAGATGTAGGGATGTACAGAGCCCATCCTATGTGGCATGTCATCTCTATTTGTAGAACATCAAGAAGATGTACGGATGTACAGAGCCCATCCTATGTGGCGTGTCATCTCTATTTATAGAACATCAAGAAGAAGATGTATGGATGTACAGAGGCCTTCCTGGCTGATGCCAAGTGGATTCTGCACAACTGCATCATCTACAACGGTGGTGAGTGCTGCGCGAATAAGTACCTTCTCAATTCTCTTCTCTTTTCTTTTTTTTCCTCTTTTGTTCTTTTTTCTTTTTCCCCTTTGCTCTCATGCAGTTCATTGAAGCAGTTGTAAGTTTTTTTTCTTTTCCTTTTTTTAAATTCAAAAACTGATCGTGATGCAAACTTAGCTTGTTTGTGTTTTAAACTGATTTCAAGTACATTTTCCCCCCCATAGTGTTGATCATTAATTTCATGGACATACAAAGAGAGAGAAGGATGATTAGTAGTCAGGTTTCCCAAAGACACTATCTAACAGGACTGCCAGCTTCTGCAGTTTTGACGCAATTTGTCATTTGGCCTTTCGTGACGTTTTGACATTTGCGGGAACATCCCTTCCGGTAGAATGAAAGCTACAGTGGACTAGTAGTAATCGTGTTTTCACATAGTAGTGTCTTTCATTCTCAATTTAATTAATTTGAAGATTGAAAGAAAGTAGTGTATTAATTTCGTAATCAAAGAAATCAAGCGTAATGAAGCAAGAATTCATAGTCAATCAATTTGTTTACATTTGCGAGACCAGTGCGGGAGTGTGCGCGTGATTTTTCAGTATTGCCATTAGTTTCATAGCAAAAGATTAGGTGCTGTACTTATCATCAAGAAGTATTCTTCAGGCTGACAAATTAATATAATAGGTTAGTGAGCTTTCATCGGAGAGCGAACAGCGCAGCCATTGTAAAATAGTGGCTCACCAGAAGTGATGCTGCGTGAATCACGACCTCACTCGCAATTCGGCAAAGCTGGCAGACCCGTTAGATAGTGTCTTTGGATTTTCAGAGTGTGCGGAGTTGAAACACACTGGGATGGATTCACTCATGTGATGTTGATTTTTACTGGCCACCACTGTTACAGCAAGCAAGGGGGAAAATCTAGAAAATGATGCCTTGCCTGCCCTCTGCGTACTGGCTCTACACTCTTGACCTCTGTCTAACAGAGCTAGATTTATTTGTTTGTCCATCCATCTGACCCGTCCTGCCCTGTCCTGTCCTGCCCTGCCCTGTCCTGCCCTGCCCTGCCCTGCGCTGCCCTGCCCTGTCCTTCTATTCCTCTGTCCCTCCATCCCTCCCTCCCTCCATTCGCCTCTCCCTCCATTCGCCTCTCCCTCCATTCGCCTCTCCCTCCATTCGCCTCTCCCTCCATTCGCCTCTCCCTCCATTCGCCTCTCCCTCCCTCGTCCCCCCTCCCCCCCACCCTCCCTCCCTCCATTCACCCCTCCCTCCATTCGTCCCTCTCTGTCCCTCCTTCCCTCCCTCCATCCATCCCTCTGTCTATCCGCCCCTCCCTCCCTTTCTCTGCCTGTGTGTTTGTCTCTCTCTCTCTGCACTGAATTTAGTGGATTTCCCTGTCCTTTGATGACAGTTCTTGACCGTCTGACCTCTGCTGCGAAGACCATCATCAAGACTTGCAGACACGAGGTGAGCTGTGCTTTGCTATTTTCATTTTTGTCTCACACAAGTACAACACTAAGCTGGATCCACTCAGTGCTTCCCTGATTTTATTTACTTGCTTACTTTTTTTTTGTAGTAGCAGTTGTGGTAGGAGTAGTAGTAATGGAAGTAATAATAGTGTTGTTACCTTCGCCCAGACAGCAGTTGTGGTAGGAGTAGTAGTAATGGAAGTAATAATAGTGTTGTTACCTTCCCTCAGGCAGCAGTTGTGGCAGGAGTAGTAGTAATGGAAGTAATAATAGTGTTTTTACCTTCGCACATGCAGCAGTTGTGGTAGGAGTAGTAGTAATAGAAGTAATAATAGTGTTGTTACCTTCGCCCAGACAGCAGTTGTGGTAGGAGTAGTAGTAATGGAAGTAATAATAGTGTTGTTACCTTCGCACATGCAGCAGTTGTGGTAGGAGTAGTAGTAATGGAAGTAATAATAGTGTTGTTACCTTCGCACATGCAGCAGTTGTGGCAGGAGTAGTAGTAATGGAAGTAATAATAGTGTTGTTACCTTCGCCCAGACAGCAGTTGTGGCAGGAGTAGTAGTAATGGAAGTAATAATAGTGTTGTTACCTTCGCCCAGACAGCAGTTGTGGCAGGAGTAGTAGTAATGGAAGTAATAATAGTGTTGTTACCTTCGCCCAGACAGCAGTTGTGGCAGGAGTAGTAGTAATGGAAGTAATAATAGTGTTGTTACCTTCGCCCAGACAGCAGTTGTGGTAGGAGTAGTAGTAATGGAAGTAATAATAGTGTTGTTACCTTCGCCCAGACAGCAGTTGTGGCAGGAGTAGTAGTAATGGAAGTAATAATAGTGTTGTTACCTTCGCCCAGACAGCAGTTGTGGTAGGAGTAGTAGTAATGGAAGTAATAATAGTGTTGTTACCTTCGCCCAGACAGCAGTTGGTGGCAGGAGTAGTAGTAATGGAAGTAATAATAGTGTTGTTACCTTCGCCCAGACAGCAGTTGTGGCAGGAGTAGTAGCAATGGAAGTAATAATAGTGTTGTTACCTTCGCCCAGACAGCAGTTGTGGCAGGAGTAGTAGTAATGGAAGTAATAATAGTGTTGTTACCTTCGCACATGCAGCAGTTGTGGTAGGAGTAGTAGTAAATGGAAGTAATAATAGTGTTGTTA
Source organism: Theodoxus fluviatilis (assembly GCA_034096865.1). Lineage (NCBI taxonomy): Eukaryota > Metazoa > Mollusca > Gastropoda > Cycloneritida > Neritidae > Theodoxus > Theodoxus fluviatilis. The sequence continues at coordinate 25,209 of JAWQFJ010000943.1, forward strand.
CCTTCGCCCAGACAGCAGTTGTGGCAGGAGTAGTAGTAATGGAAGTAAATAATAGTGTTGTTACCTTCGCCCAGACAGCAGTGGTGGCAGGAGTAGTAGTAATGGAAGTCAATAATAGCGTTGTTACCTTCACCCAGACAGCAGTTGTGGCAGGAGTATGTAGTATATAGAAGTAATAATAGTGTTGTTACCTTCGCCCAGGCAGCAGTTGTGGTAGGAGTAGTAGTAATGGAAGTAATAATAGTGTTGTTACCTTCGCACATGCAGCAGTTGTGGTAGGAGTAGTAGTAATGGAAGTAATAATAGTGTTGTTACCTTCGCCCAGACAGCAGTTGTGGCAGGAGTAGTAGTAATGGAAGTAATAATAGTGTTGTTACCTTCGCCCAGACAGCAGTTGTGGCAGGAGTAGTAGTAATGGAAGTAATAATAGCGTTGTTACCTTCACCCAGACAGCAGTTGTGGCAGGAGTAGTAGTAATAGAAGTAATAATAGTGTTGTTACCTTCGCCCAGGCAGCAGTTGTGGTAGGAGTAGTAGTAATGGAAGTAATAATAGTGTTGTTACCTTCGCACATGCAGCAGTTGTGGTAGGAGTAGTAGTAATGGAAGTAATAATAGTGTTGTTACCTTCGCCCAGACAGCAGTTGTGGTAGGAGTAGTAGTAATAGAAGTAATAATAGTGTTGTTACCTTCGCCCAGGCAGCAGTTGTGGCAGGAGTAGTAGTAATAGAAGTAATAATAGTGTTGGTACCTTCGCACAGGCAGCAGTTGTGGCAGGAGTAGTAGTAATGGAAGTAATAATAGTGTTGGTACCTTCGCACATGCAGCAGTTGTGGCAGGAGTAGTAGTAATGGAAGTAATAATAGTGTTGTTACCTTCGCACAGGAGGTTATGCTTTACCCTCGGTACATTCATTAGTTATTCAGCAGAATAACTCAAAAAGTTCAAAACAGACTCTGATGAAATTTAATGGAAGGTCAGAGTTCACCCGAGGAACAATCCACACAATTTGGGAGGCTATGTGTTGCATAGTTTGGGAATTGGAAGCATGAAGAGAAATCGTATTAGCATCACAAAGTTGATGACGTCAATCTGTTGATGAAGTTGGTGTGCATCTAGCCCATTTTGTGAACCCGAGTCACATGACTCTGGCGAGTCACATGACTCTGGCGCAGTTGGCAATGAATGCGTAATAGACTTGACCCTTCGCATTACAGCATGGCGCCAAAAATAGTTTGTTCTGATACTATTTTTCTCACCACTTTTTACAGAAATCATTCAGATGTCAAAACTTGTTTCCATTTCAACAGAAACATGTTATATTATCAAATAAACACATGTTTATTGCCTCAACAAGAGTAAGTTATGAGTTTTGTGCAAAATAGTCTTAGAACTACTTTAACAACGTATGTCAGGGAGCAGATCGGCTATCCCGCAAGCCTCTCGTGTGACCTCCATTTGCATAAATTGGACGAAAACCTTCCATCACGTGATGTCAACTGTTAGTGAACTAGAATGCATCTAGCCCTCAGAGATGGCTAGCTGGCACAGCGTTGAAATGAAGTAAGCTTTGTAGCACCAGGCCTGGCCAGCAAAAAACCCTGCCTGAATTGATTATGCAGGCCATGCAAGAGAAGTTGTGGCTTTTTTGGCGGAGGTTTGCGCACTCAGAGTCAGAGTGCTCTATAGTTATCATTAATTTGAAAGAATGTGATTGATAGAAATGTAATAATGAGAACATTATAAACCAGTGACATGGGAATGCTTACTTGTGTTCCTATTACATAAATACAAATGAGGAAATAGAGATGCATGTGCTACTTACAGATGAGTAAACTGGAGATGCATGTACTACTTGCAGTTGTGTAAAATGGAGGTGCATGTACTACTTGCAGTTGTGTAAAATGGAGGTGCATGTACTACTTGCAGATGTGTAAAATGGAGGTGCATGTACTACTTGCAGTTGTGTAAAATGGAGGTGCATGTACTACTTGCAGTTGTGTAAAATGGAGGTGCATGTACTACTTGCAGTTGTGTAAAATGGAGGTGCATGTACTACTTGCAGTTGTGTAAAATGGAGGTGCATGTACTACATGCAGTTGTGTAAAATGGAGGTGCATGTACTACTTGCAGTTGTGTAAAATGGAGGTGCATGTACTACTTGCAGATGTGTAAAATGGAGGTGCATGTACTACTTATAGATGTGTAAAATGGAGGTGCATGTACTACTTGCAGATGAGTAAACTGGAGATGCATGTACTACTTACTGATGAGTAAACTGGAGATGCATGTAC
>JAWQFJ010000943.1:40000-44943 GCA_034096865.1 Theodoxus fluviatilis
GAGCAGCCACTATTCTAGAGAAAAGAGAGCAGCCACTATTCTAGAGAAAAGAGAGCAGCCACTATTCTAGAGAAAAGAGAGCAGCCACTATTCTAGAGAAAAGAGAGCAGCCACTATTCTAGAGAAAAGAGAGCAGCCACTATTCTAGAGAAAAGAGAGCAGCCACTATTCTAGAGAAAAGAGAGCGGCCACTATTCTAGAGAAAAGAGAGCAGCCACTATTCTAGAGAAAAGAGAGCAGCCACTATTCTAGAGAAAAGAGAGCAGCCACTATTCTAGAGAAAAGAGAGCAGCCACTATTCTAGAGAAAAGAGAGCAGCCACTATTCTAGAGAAAAGAGAGCAGCCACTATTCTAGAGAAAAGAGAGCAGCCACTATTCTAGAGAAAAGAGAGCAGCCACTATTCTAGAGAAAAGAGAGCAGCCACTATTCTAGAGAAAAGAGAGCAGCCACTATTCTAGAGAAAAGAGAGCAGCCACTATTCTAGAGAAAAGAGAGCAGCCACTATTCTAGAGAAAAGAGAGCAGCCACTATTCTAGAGAAAAGAGAGCAGCCACTATTCTAGAGAAAAGAGAGCAGCCACTATTCTAGAGAAAAGAGAGCAGCCACTATTCTAGAGAAAAGAGAGCAGCCACTATTCTAGAGAAAAGAGAGCAGCCACTATTCTAGAGAAAAGAGAGCAGCCACTATTCTAGAGAAAAGAGAGCAGCCACTATTCTAGAGAAAAGAGAGCAGCCACTATTCTAGAGAAAAGAGAGCAGCCACTATTCTAGAGAAAAGAGAGCAGCCACTATTCTAGAGAAAAGAGAGCAGCCACTATTCTAGAGAAAAGAGAGCAGCCACTATTCTAGAGAAAAGAGAGCAGCCACTATTCTAGAGAAAAGAGAGCAGCCACTATTCTAGAGAAAAGAGAGCAGCCACTATTCTAGAGAAAAGAGAGCAGCCACTATTCTAGAGAAAAGAGAGCAGCCACTATTCTAGAGAAAAGAGAGCAGCCACTATTCTAGAGAAAAGAGAGCAGCCACTATTCTAGAGAAAAGAGAGCAGCCACTATTCTAGAGAAAAGAGAGCAGCCACTATTCTAGAGAAAAGAGAGCAGCCACTATTCTAGAGAAAAGAGAGCAGCCACTATTCTAGAGAAAAGAGAGCAGCCACTATTCTAGAGAAAAGAGAGCAGCCACTATTCTAGAGAAAAGAGAGCAGCCACTATTCTAGAGAAAAGAGAGCAGCCACTATTCTAGAGAAAAGAGAGCAGCCACTATTCTAGAGAAAAGAGAGCAGCCACTATTCTAGAGAAAAGAGAGCAGCCACTATTCTAGAGAAAAGAGAGCAGCCACTATTCTAGAGAAAAGAGAGCAGCCACTATTCTAGAGAAAAGAGAGCAGCCACTATTCTAGAGAAAAGAGAGCAGCCACTATTCTAGAGAAAAGAGAGCAGCCACTATTCTAGAGAAAAGAGAGCAGCCACTATTCTAGAGAAAAGAGAGCAGCCACTATTCTAGAGAAAAGAGAGCAGCCACTATTCTAGAGAAAAGAGAGCAGCCACTATTCTAGAGAAAAGAGAGCAGCCACTATTCTAGAGAAAAGAGAGCCGCCACTATTCTAGAGAAAAGAGAGCAGCCACTATTCTAGAGAAAAGAGAGCAGCCACTATTCTAGAGAAAAGAGAGCAGCCACTATTCTAGAGAAAAGAGAGCAGCCACTATTCTAGAGAAAAGAGAGCAGCCACTATTCTAGAGAAAAGAGAGCAGCCACTATTCTAGAGAAAAGAGAGCAGCCACTATTCTAGAGAAAAGAGAGCAGCCACTATTCTAGAGAAAAGAGAGCAGCCACTATTCTAGAGAAAAGAGAGCAGCCACTATTCTAGAGAAAAGAGAGCAGCCACTATTCTAGAGAAAAGAGAGCAGCCACTATTCTAGAGAAAAGAGAGCAGCCACTATTCTAGAGAAAAGAGAGCCGCCACTATTCTAGAGAAAAGAGAGCAGCCACTATTCTAGAGAAAAGAGAGCAGCCACTATTCTAGAGAAAAGAGAGCAGCCACTATTCTAGAGAAAAGAGAGCAGCCACTATTCTAGAGAAAAGAGAGCAGCCACTATTCTAGAGAAAAGAGAGCAGCCACTATTCTAGAGAAAAGAGAGCAGCCACTATTCTAGAGAAAAGAGAGCAGCCACTATTCTAGAGAAAAGAGAGCAGCCACTATTCTAGAGAAAAGAGAGCAGCCACTATTCTAGAGAAAAGAGAGCAGCCACTATTCTAGAGAAAAGAGAGCAGCCACTATTCTAGAGAAAAGAGAGCAGCCACTATTCTAGAGAAAAGAGAGCAGCCACTATTCTAGAGAAAAGAGAGCAGCCACTATTCTAGAGAAAAGAGAGCAGCCACTATTCTAGAGAAAAGAGAGCAGCCACTATTCTAGAGAAAAGAGAGCGGCCACTATTCTAGAGAAAAGAGAGCAGCCACTATTCTAGAGAAAAGAGAGCAGCCACTATTCTAGAGAAAAGAGAGCAGCCACTATTCTAGAGAAAAGAGAGCAGCCACTATTCTAGAGAAAAGAGAGCAGCCACTATTCTAGAGAAAAGAGAGCAGCCACTATTCTAGAGAAAAGAGAGCAGCCACTATTCTAGAGAAAAGAGAGCAGCCACTATTCTAGAGAAAAGAGAGCAGCCACTATTCTAGAGAAAAGAGAGCAGCCACTATTCTAGAGAAAAGAGAGCAGCCACTATTCTAGAGAAAAGAGAGCAGCCACTATTCTAGAGAAAAGAGAGCAGCCACTATTCTAGAGAAAAGAGAGCAGCCACTATTCTAGAGAAAAGAGAGCAGCCACTATTCTAGAGAAAAGAGAGCAGCCACTATTCTAGAGAAAAGAGAGCAGCCACTATTCTAGAGAAAAGAGAGCAGCCACTATTCTAGAGAAAAGAGAGCAGCCACTATTCTAGAGAAAAGAGAGCAGCCACTATTCTAGAGAAAAGAGAGCAGCCACTATTCTAGAGAAAGAGAGCAGCCACTATTCTAGAGAAAAGAGAGCAGCCACTATTCTAGAGAAAAGAGAGCAGCCACTATTCTAGAGAAAAGAGAGCGGCCACTATTCTAGAGAAAAGAGAGCAGCCACTATTCTAGAGAAAAGAGAGCAGCCACTATTCTAGAGAAAAGAGAGCAGCCACTATTCTAGAGAAAAGAGAGCAGCCACTATTCTAGAGAAAAGAGAGCAGCCACTATTCTAGAGAAAAGAGAGCAGCCACTATTCTAGAGAAAAGAGAGCAGCCACTATTCTAGAGAAAAGAGAGCAGCCACTATTCTAGAGAAAAGAGAGCAGCCACTATTCTAGAGAAAAGAGAGCAGCCACTATTCTAGAGAAAAGAGAGCAGCCACTATTCTAGAGAAAAGAGAGCAGCCACTATTCTAGAGAAAAGAGAGCAGCCACTATTCTAGAGAAAAGAGAGCAGCCACTATTCTAGAGAAAAGAGAGCAGCCACTATTCTAGAGAAAAGAGAGCAGCCACTATTCTAGAGAAAAGAGAGCAGCCACTATTCTAGAGAAAAGAGAGCAGCCACTATTCTAGAGAAAAGAGAGCAGCCACTATTCTAGAGAAAAGAGAGCAGCCACTATTCTAGAGAAAAGAGAGCAGCCACTATTCTAGAGAAAAGAGAGCAGCCACTATTCTAGAGAAAAGAGAGCGGCCACTATTCTAGAGAAAAGAGAGCAGCCACTATTCTAGAGAAAAGAGAGCAGCCACTATTCTAGAGAAAAGAGAGCAGCCACTATTCTAGAGAAAAGAGAGCAGCCACTATTCTAGAGAAAAGAGAGCAGCCACTATTCTAGAGAAAAGAGAGCAGCCACTATTCTAGAGAAAAGAGAGCAGCCACTATTCTAGAGAAAAGAGAGCAGCCACTATTCTAGAGAAAAGAGAGCAGCCACTATTCTAGAGAAAAGAGAGCAGCCACTATTCTAGAGAAAAGAGAGCAGCCACTATTCTAGAGAAAAGAGAGCAGCCACTATTCTAGAGAAAAGAGAGCAGCCACTATTCTAGAGAAAAGAGAGCAGCCACTATTCTAGAGAAAAGAGAGCAGCCACTATTCTAGAGAAAAGAGAGCAGCCACTATTCTAGAGAAAAGAGAGCAGCCACTATTCTAGAGAAAAGAGAGCAGCCACTATTCTAGAGAAAAGAGAGCAGCCACTATTCTAGAGAAAAGAGAGCAGCCACTATTCTAGAGAAAAGAGAGCGGCCACTATTCTAGAGAAAAGAGAGCAGCCACTATTCTAGAGAAAAGAGAGCAGCCACTATTCTAGAGAAAAGAGAGCAGCCACTATTCTAGAGAAAAGAGAGCAGCCACTATTCTAGAGAAAAGAGAGCAGCCACTATTCTAGAGAAAAGAGAGCAGCCACTATTCTAGAGAAAAGAGAGCAGCCACTATTCTAGAGAAAAGAGAGCAGCCACTATTCTAGAGAAAAGAGAGCAGCCACTATTCTAGAGAAAAGAGAGCAGCCACTATTCTAGAGAAAAGAGAGCAGCCACTATTCTAGAGAAAAGAGAGCAGCCACTATTCTAGAGAAAAGAGAGCAGCCACTATTCTAGAGAAAAGAGAGCAGCCACTATTCTAGAGAAAAGAGAGCAGCCACTATTCTAGAGAAAAGAGAGCAGCCACTATTCTAGAGAAAAGAGAGCAGCCACTATTCTAGAGAAAAGAGAGCAGCCACTATTCTAGAGAAAAGAGAGCAGCCACTATTCTAGAGAAAAGAGAGCGGCCACTATTCTAGAGAAAAGAGAGCAGCCACTATTCTAGAGAAAAGAGAGCAGCCACTATTCTAGAGAAAAGAGAGCAGCCACTATTCTAGAGAAAAGAGAGCAGCCACTATTCTAGAGAAAAGAGAGCAGCCACTATTCTAGAGAAAAGAGAGCAGCCACTATTCTAGAGAAAAGAGAGCAGCCACTATTCTAGAGAAAAGAGAGC
>JAWQFJ010000943.1:44965-65628 GCA_034096865.1 Theodoxus fluviatilis
TGTCTTGACCTGCTTATTATAGTCGGTTCTGTCTTTCATTACTAATGGTCTTAAATAGCCTGCAATGGCTGATAGGCTGTAAAATCCATCCACACACACACACACACACACACACACACACACACACACACACACACACACACACCCACACCCATCCACCCATCCATCCATCCACACCCACACCCACCCACACACACACACACACACACACCCCCCCATCCATCCATCCAACCTTGTTGACCTTAGGCCCTGAGAGAGGTGGACGGTATGGTGGACGTCCGGTTCTTTGGAGCACATGACCGCTCCTTGATCCCATCCACTTCTGTGATGCTGCTGTCACACGAGGTGCCCAACATGATCAAGAAGGGTCGGGGCGGCTTCAAGGAGGCCATCAAGGAGCTGGACATTCACATCAAGAGACTCAGGTTGGCCTCCATCTTGCTGTGCTTACATCGCACACACCTCTAGTCAGGGCTCCCGCGGTCATTAAAAGCTGGAAAAGTTTCAACATTTGCTAAATATATTTAAAGGGCTGAGAAAAGTTGTGAGGTTTTGGCTAAAACTGAAAGGTCATGGAAAAAATTTGACATTTCTGCGTCGGCCAAAGTTTTTTTCGATTGTGCTTATTAGCATGCGAGCGATCACTTCCTGTCACATGGCTTGCGTGGTCACTTCCTGTCACATGGCTTGCAAGGTCACTTCCTGTCACATGGCTTGCGGGGTCACTTCCTGTCACATGGCTTGCGGGGTCACTTCTCTTGCCTGGGTGCCATGCCACTGAGCTGAAGACGCTGAGCCTGCGTTTTGCTGTCCATTCCAATATATGGGAGAAGTCTGAAGCCCCTAGCAGTGCAAAACAATCGTAAATTTTCACATATCTGTGCAAGTAAATGTTATTGAATTATTCTAAAAGTCATGAAAAAGTTTTGAAATATATTAAGCAATTTGTAAGAGGCGAATAACTAGGGACACTGTGACTTGATTTGTGTTTACTCTAAACTGTTCGAGTGATTTTCTTGCTTGATGGCCTTACATAGCCTACATAGGCCACTAATGCACTGTAAAACTCCATCCATTCATCCATCCTCGGGATGGAAGCTTGACTTGGCCCCAGGAGTTTCCCAGATGTCTTTCAGCTGTCCCTCAAGATCTGTAATAAAAATAGAAAAAAAATAACTTGGGAAATCCAGACTTGGCTTGCTCGTGCTCCAAGCAGCTGCTGTGAATTTCTTGATCAGTTTGCCTCGCATAGCCTACAAAGGCTGATTGGCTGTAAATCTTCATTGATCTGTATCCAATTCAGGGATATCTCACCACCTCGACATCTGGTTCAGGTGGCTGTGATTGCAGTAAGTGATCTGTCTACCTCTCCTTGGAGAGTGTTGCTGTCACTTCAGTAGGGCGCTCTCCACCTTGATGTGTATCACCAGACACTCTCCAAGCTGTGTGAATCTCAAGTTTTCCATCCCCCCCCCCCCCCTCAGGGAACAGTTTGGCCACTTCGAGTACGCCCCACCCCGCACTCCCTACTCCGAGAAGGACCGCTTCAAGCATGTGAGGCCCGGGTCCCACAGTGGCCCGACGTCCAGGGTGGCGCGGATGCTGAAAGTGGAGGCCAGGGCAGAGGACGGTTCTGCAGGTGAGTTGTGAGATTGGTCCTGGGGAACTAGCTGACAGACAGACTCTTATGCACGTGTGCACACACACACACGCATACACATACACACATATACACATATACACATACACATACACATATGCACACACACACACATATACACACATACATACACACACACACACATACACACACACATACACACACATACATACGCACACTTACACACACACATATACACACATACATATACACACATACACACACACACATGCTTATGCAGACACATACTAGCACACATACACATGCATATGTGCATGCACACATGCAGACAGACAGACAGACTGACAGAATCACATGGATAGACACAATTAGATGGATGAAGAGACTGACAGGTAGGCACAGGCACATGGTCATACACAGACAGACGGAAGGATGTATGGACAGACAGAGGGACACAGATGGAGGACAGCTCTGCAGGTGGATTGTGGAATCACTTCTGTCTGGTGGGGAACTGCCAGACTGGCAGACAGACACAACAGACAGGCACACAGACAGATGCATTCAGACAGACAGTCAAACAGACAGTCAGACACACAGATGGTCAGGCAGTCAGACACACAGATGCAGTCAGACACACAGACGCACTGATGCAGTCAGATGCACAGACACACTGATGCAGTCAGATGCACAGACACACTGATGCAGTCAGATGCACAGACACACTGATGCAGTCAGATGCACAGACACACTGATGCAGTCAGATGCACAGACACACTGATGCAGTCAGATGCACAGACACACTGATGCAGTCAGATGCACAGACTCATTCAGACACACAGACACAAAAGACAAACGTGAAGGGGGGTGGGCATTGGGACATGGTCAAATCATTGAGTAGTGAGTCAGACACACAGACACACAGACACAAAAGACAAACGTGAAGGGGGGGTGGACATTGGGACATGGTCAAATCATTGAGTAATGAGTCAGACACACACACACAGACACAAAAGACAAACGTGAAGGGGGGTGGACATTGGGACATGGTCAAATCATTGAGTAATGAGTCAGACACACAGACACACAGACACAAAAGACAAACGTGAAGGGGGGTGGACATTGGGACATGGTCAAATCATTGAGTAATGAGTCAGACACACAGACACACAGACACAAAAGACAAACGTGAAGGGGGGTGGACATTGGGACATGGTCAAATCATTGAGTAATGAGTCAGACACACAGACACAGACACAAAAGACAAACGTGAAGGGGGGTGGGCATTGGGACATGGTCAAATCATTGAGTAATGAGTCAGACACACAGACACAAAAGACAAACGTGAAGGGGGGTGGGCATTGGGACATGGTCAAATCATTGAGTAATTAGTCAGACGCACAGACTCATTCAGACACACAGACACAAAAGACAAACGTGAAGGGGGGTGGGCATTGGGACATGGTCAAATCATTGAGTAATGAGTCAGATACCATACATTCTGCAAGTCTCCTCTCTGTTTTCTCCTCAGGAGCTGCTGCCTCCTCCTCCGCACCTCTTGCGCTGCGGAGGCTGGAAGGCGACAAGGTAGGTGTGGGGATGAAGACGGTGTCAGGCTTAAAAACCTCGGCAGCAACGAAGACAGCCACTGCTGTCAAGAGCAAGTACATCCACCTGCCAAATACTCCCACCAAACGACCAATGGCGCTTCGGCAGCAGGGGACAGATGGCAAACCTCGAGCATCCTCCACCGCCACCGTGAGTGCTCCAGACAAAACTGCTGCCTCTGAAGCCGAGGCAGCCACATCCTCCACAGCTCCAAAGACCTTCACTCCAGCAGGTATCTTCACTGCCAGCCTGGAGATGGAGGTGTGTACCAGAATGAAAGGAAGGAAAGGGTGACAATGTTAAAAGAATGAGCTGTGACACTGGTGGATGGTGTGGTTACAACCAAAACAAAAGAGTTGACAGAAGTACAATGGCTTCATCATCATCATCATCATCATCATCATCATCATCATCATCATCATCATCATCATCATCTTTTTCCTTGTCTTTTTCCTATTCTTCTTCTTCTTCTTCTTCTTCTTCTTCTTCTTCTTCTTCTTCTTCTTCTTCTTCTTCTTCTTCCTTCTTCTTCCTTCTTCTTCCTTCTTCTTCTTCTTCTTCTTCTTCTTCTTCTTCTTCTTCTTCTTCTTCTTCTTCTTCCTTCTTCTTCCTTCTTCTTCTTCTTCTTCTTCTTCTTCTTCTTCTTCTTCTTCTTCTTCTTCTTCTCCCTTCTTCTTCTTCTTCTTCTTCTCCCTTCTTCTTCTCCCTTCTTCTTCTCCCTTCTTCTTCCGTTTCTTCTTCTTCCGTTTCCTCTTCTTCCGTTTCTTCTTCTTCTCTTCTTCTTCTTCTTCTTCTCCTCCTCCTCCTCCTCCTCCTCCTCCTCCTCCTCCTCCTCCTCCTCCTCCTCCTCCTCCTCCTCCTTCTCCTTCTTCTTCTTCTTCTTCTTCTTCTTCTTCTTCTTCTTCTTCTTCTTCTTCTTCTTCTCCTCCTCCTCCTCCTCCTCCTCCTTCTTCTTCTCCTCCTTCTTTGTCGTCGTCGTCGTCTGCTGCTGCTGCTTCTGCCTCTGTTTTAATTTCTCTTCCTCCTCCTCCTTCTCCTCGTCCTCCTCCTCCTCCTCTGTTGTCATCGTTATCCATCATTGTCATCCATCATCATTGTTGTCGTCGTTGTCGTTGTCGTCATCGTCGTCATCTCATTGTTGACATTGTCATTATCATCACTATCATCACTGCCACTTCTGCCTGTCACTAATATTGCTTCTGCCATCAGCATCAGCATCAAAAGTAATGATAATTGATAATGACATTTTTATTAAGATCATGTGGAATTGAAATTGAAATTGATGGTGATGATGAGGATGTAAATGATGTCAAAGGTGATGACAAAATTGATGATGATGACACAGTAATAGTTATGAAGACAATCATGACACTGACTGGGATGAAAAAAGATCAAATGAAACATCATAGCACAATCATGACTACAGTATGACACTGTTGTTCTTGATGAGGACGCTGATAGGAAATGGGCAGCACTGAACATTTTCCACTTATCTTTTCCAGAGCGCCCTTGACTGTACAAAACAAAACGTTTTCCTCTCATCTTTTCCAGAGCGCCCTTGACTGTACAAAACAAAACCTTTTTCCTCTCATCTTTTCCAGAGCGCCCTTGACTGTACAAAACAAAACGTTTTCCTCTCATCTTTTCCAGAGCGCCCTTGACTGTACAAAACAAAACCTTTTTCCTCTCATCTTTTCCAGAGCGCCCTTGACTGTACAAAACAAAACCTTTTTCCTCTCATCTTTTCCAGACACAACCTCTGACTGTACAGACACACCCATCACCTGGCAAGATTACACTGCGGAGACGTTTCTCTCCGACCGACGTCGTGGAGAAAATTCATGACAAGATCGCACGGATCGCCCAGTCTGAAGAAGACGAGGAAGGCTCGGAGCCTGCAGCCAAGATTCCTCGCATCAAGCAGGAACCACTGTCGGGAGACGAGGGAAACGCTCGGAAGAAAACAGCCTCTGGGATCCAAGGAAGCCAAAGTCGAACTTCAGACAGCTTGCCCAATGCTGGGAGTTCAAAGGCCACAACAGATGCTTCTGCCAAAAATGTGGAAGCTGCGATGGATGTTGCTGATGGTATGAACAATCAGACTGGTTTTGTCAGACCAGCTTCATCCTCGGGCTTGTCATCACCTCCAGGTAGTGATGCTGATGCGTCTCTTGCTAAGACATGGGCTGCTGAATCAACAAAGGAGAAGTCTGTAGGAAGCTGTGCGATGACTTCAGATGGAGGGGCCACAGGGGCAGAGACGGCCCAAGTTCCGGATACTTCCACGGAGAAATCTGGTGTTGAAACGAGCAGTGGTTCTCAGACAGTGACTGAATCGCATGACTCTGCCCCAGTTTCTCTGAGCAGTGGGGTCTCTCTGAAGATGAATGTTGATGTGACTGCAACGGGGAAGACAGACAATCAGAAGACAACCACGGAGGGAGAGGTGGAGATGTCTGGTTTGGTGATAGCCTCCGTCTCCAGCCAGTCCCTGGACGAGGTTGTTGCACTCGACCTTTTGAAACAGCAGACGCCAACGACTCAGTCAAGCTCTTCCACGGGAGCGACTAGCCTTGCCCGGGCCTCGACTGCTGCCGCAGGCAATCCTGATGCCAAGAAGGACTCTGTGCCAAGACCAAGTGCAGTGGGCAAAACCCTGGGTGGACCATCCCCATCTCAGCAGAAGGATGGAGAGGATGCCAAAGACGATGCTACCTCTGAACCAAAGCCAGAGAAATCCAGCGAAGGAGGTTCCTTGGATGCTGCCGGCCCAAAGACTTCAGGAAAGGAAACCGAGAGTGAGCAAGAAACCGAACCGAGCACCAGTGGTGGCAGTTTCCATGAGTCTGGGCAGAGCTATTACAGCAAACTCATGCAGACCATCGCCTCCTGCAAAGCCCAACTGGGAATGTCCAGCGACGAGGATGTGGAGTTGTCCCTGGAGTACCCAAGCGAGGATGAAGAGGAAGAGGAGGTCTCGATTCTAGGGGAGGAAGATCAGAGCGCTGAGTTGAAGAAAGGAGACGAGAGTGCTGAGTTGAAAGAGAAAGATGAGAGCGCTGAATTGAAGGAGGAAGACAAGAGTGATAAGTTGAATGAAGGAGACGAGAGTGCTGAGTTGAAAGAGAAAGATGAGAGCCCTGAATTGAAGGAGGAAGACAAGAGTGCTGAGTGGAAGGAGGGAAAGCAGAGTGCTGAGTTGAAAGAGAAAGATGAGAGCGCTGAGTTGAAGGAGGAAGACAAGAGTGCTGAGTGGAAGGAGGGAAAGCAGAGTGCTGAGTTGAAAGAGAAAGATGAGAGCGCTGAATTGAAGGAGGAAGACAAGAGTGCTGAGTGGAAGGAGGGAAAGCAGAGTGCTGAGTTGACTCCTGCAGAAGGTGAGAGGAGAATTCCTGAAGATGCTGAGTCTTCTCAGATTGCTAAGGAAGCTAACACAGATTCTAGTGAATCTAACAAAGCTTCTTCTGAAGAAAAGGAAATGCAGGACAAAATTCCTGATGCTTCAGACAAGAATCATGATGAGGCAGAGAAAGATGCGACAAGGACAGGGACAACAGCAGTGTCTGCAGCTGCTGAAACTGGTGCTGTTGCTGTAGAGAGCGGCAGTGCTGAAGTCAACAAGGACAAACTTGCTTCAGCTGCCACTAATGACGAAGCCCCGATGGAGGTTGACCAGGAATCGTCTGCATTATGCAGAGTGGAGCCAGGATCGGTGTGCTCACTCGCTCCTCAGATGAAGGTCTCCGAGTCAGTTCAGATGGTGTCAGAAACTGAGCTTTCCAGCAAAGCTGGGTCATCCATCCCTTGTGCTTCATCTCGACCTGAAACTGAGAAATCTGAGGGACTTCAGCAGGTTGTGCCAGCATCTGCAGCATCTGTGGAACCCAGCAACGCAGAGCCAGTGTCTGCTCAGCCTCTTCAGGGCACTGTGGAACTAGTTCCTGTGAAAGGTAGCCATGGCGCCGTGGTGGTGACGGAAGGGGGACCATCGGAAACTCCGCCTGTTGGATATGGTGGGAGTCCTTGTGCGGAGAAGACGGGGGATGGTGAGGAAGTAGTCGGGGAAAAGGAGACTTCCTTGGAGAGGAGACTCCACAGCTCCACAGTCATTCAGTTGCTCACTGGCACCGCCCCAAAAGCCATCAGTGACAAAGATGTCATGGCTATGGACTGTGCAGGCATCGCTGAGAACAGGTCATCACCTGCCAAAACTCTGGACCCTGAAAGTGGCAAGACCTTATCAGATGAATCTGCAGAACCTGCAAGAACTTCCTCGAGAGGAGAAGAGAATTCCAAGGGTACCCCCTTGGCAGGTCAGGACTCAAAGATGGTGTCGGAAGAAGCGGAGGGGGACGTGGTCATCGTCCAAGAAATCCTGGCCACCCCCAAGCGGAAGGTTGAGGAAGAGGAGAAGGCGAAGATGGCATCCAGCCACTCCCAGCCGCAGCCTGAAAGTCAGGAACTGCTGAAGGTGAGTGACGAAGATGATGTCTGTGCTGCTGCTGCTGATGGTGAGTGACGAAGATGATGTCTGTGCTGCTGCTGCTGATGGTGATGAGAGAGAGTGTGATTATTGAGATGATCACAACGTCAGAAAGATGTTGATAATAGTAGCGGTTTGTGGGTTTTGTTTTTGAGCATTACACTTTCTGCTTAGCAACAGCCTCTGTTTTAAGTCTGTTTCCTCTTGTTTTGTTTGTTCATTTGTTTGTTTTTAGCTGTGTGATGTGTGTCACCCAACCTTTGTTGCATGGCACGCGTGTGTGTGTGTGTGTGTAATGTGTTTGTGACATGATAAGCGTATGTGTTAATCTTCCTCTGGTGATTATTTTATTCACAATCTGTAAAATAGATGCTTTTGAAGCACAACACCTTGACATACATGGCCCCCCAGAATAAAAAGTTGTGGTTGCAGTAACCCAATTGACAGTATTTTTTCCTGCCGACCCTAAATCTTTTTTTAATTGCGGGGGAAAAAAAGAAATTGAAGGTAAACATCAAACTTTGTGCCATCTCATTTGCTGTAAAACTTTATTCATTCATTCATTCGTTCATTCATTCGTTCAATCATTCCATAGGGGAAGATGCCATGGACGAACAAGCCGAAGAGGCCAACACCCCCAGCCCCTGCAACCCGCGGCAACGTGGTGCCGGCGGCGATGAGAGGTCTGGTGCCCACAACCTGCATGGCCCAGAGTCAGGGAGTGGGAGGCATGCCCTGCCTGGGGCTCAAAATGGACTCCAGGAGCGTAATGGGTCCCCGCTACCCCTCCATGACACTGCCAACCAGGAGCCCCGACTCCAGCGGACAGGTTAGTGGAGATGGGTTAGTGGATGGCTGGGGAGGAAGGATGGATAGATGGATGAGACTTTTCATCTTATCATCCTTTACAGGCTTTGTAGGGCTTAGCCTGCCTAGTTGTCAAATGATGTTCGTCCATTGGGATCGATGGGGACCATAGCTGTCATCATTTCATCTGGTTGTGGGTCCTCAGATGGCTGGTGAGACCAATCCGGGCCCGAAAGCGTCTGTTGCAGTGTGGACAGGGAAGTGCAGGTGGCTGACTAGGGGAAGACGAACTGCTGGCTCTGGACTTCCTGGTGGCTCGCTTCACAGCAGCATCACTCGATCTTCTATGTTCAAAAGCTGCTGCACCAGCATGGACTCTACTGCGCCAGGCAGAGCGGTCTGAAGCAACACTCTCCCAGCTGTCAGGATCTATGCAGCAGTTCTTCAGAGAGGCTTTTAGGGTGTCCTTGTACCTCTTCTTTTGTCCGCCAAGGGATCGCTTGCCCTGCAGGAGTTCTCCGTAGAACACCTTTTTAGGAAGGCGCTCGTCGGACATGCGTACGACGTGGCCAGCCCAACGTAGTTGTGCCTTGCAGAGCATGGTGTGAATGCTGGGCATGTCAGCCAATGCCAGGACGTCCATGTTGGGCACTTTGTCTTGCCACCTGATCTTCAGCAGTTTTCTCAAGCAGTTCATGTGGAAGTGATTTAGCTTTTTGACATGGCGGCTGTACACAGTCCAAGTCTCACAAGCGTAGAGTAGAGCGGGGAGAACAACAGCAGCATAGACCTTTAGTTTGATAGCAAGCTTGATGCCTCGACGGTCCCAAACGTTTGGACGGAGTCTTCCAAAAGCTGCGCTGGCTCTGGCTATTCTGGCGTTGATCTCGTCGTCTATGTGGACTGCCTGTGAGAGCGTGCTGCCGAGGTATGTGAACCTGTCAACGTTGTAGAGCTTTTGGCCGTCGACATAGATTGATGGCTCAACATAAGCACTTCCTGGGGCCGGTTGATGCAGAACCTCAGTCTTTTTGGTGGAAATGGTGAGGCTGAAGTTTGTGCATGCCGTGGAGAACAGGTCCATAGCGTGTTGCATGTCTGCCTCTGTGCTGGCGTTGAGGGCACAATCATCCGCGAATCACGTCACGGGTGATTTCAGCCTGGACTTTCGTTTTGGCTTGAAGCCGTCTGAGGTTAAAGAGCTTACCGTCCATGCGGTATCGAAGGCCGACTCCAACCTAACTGTCCCTGAAGGCATCCAGCAACATAGCGGAGAACATGAGGCTGAAGAGAGTGGGTGCTAGGACACATCCTTGCTTCACGCCGTTTCTAACGGCAATGGGCTCAGAGTAGTTGCCCTGATCCTGTACTCTGGCAAGCATCCCGTCGTGAAATTGCTGCACCAAATGGATGAATGTATCTGGGCATCCAAATTTGGCCATGATCTTCCAGAGGCCGTCACGGCTGACAGTGTCACATGCTTTTGTGAGATCCATAAAGGGGGGGGTGTATAGTTGAGCATTCTGTTCCTGTCACTTTTCTTGGAGTTGCCTGGCAGCAAATATCATGTCGATGGTCCCTCTCTCCTTCCTGAAACTGACTTTCTGGTAGCAAACCCCGATCGAGGTGTCGTGTGAGTCTATTCAGTAGGAGCCTGGCGAGGATCTTGCCTGCGATACAAAGTAGGAATATTCCTCTGTGATTGTCACAGGACTGGCGGTTGCCCCCTCCGCTTGTACAAGTGGATAATGGATGCACCCTTGAAGTCCTGGGGAATGCGCTTCTGCTTCCACATTTCTCCAAACATCTCTGTCAGCCTCTCCACCAGTTTGGGTCCACCAGACTTGAAGGATGGATAGATGGATGAGACTTTTCATCTTATCATCCTTTACAGGCTTTGTAGGGCTCAGCCTGCCTAGTTGTCAAATGATAGGCCAGTGTCAACATATGTCAAATATTTTTCTGCCTTTGTATCTGTTTCCATCATGTTGACACGTGTTGATTCTGGCTTATTCCTCGCGAGATCATACAAGGTTCCTAGGGTAATGAAGAATCCGTCGTCAATGTTTCGGAGGGCTGGGATGTCGAGGGAAAGAAAGAGAGTGATTATGATCAGAAAATGACATGCCACTCACCACACTACAAACAAATGGTAGTCTGCCACTCAGCCAGTCGCTGTTCGACTGTTTGACATGGATGTCAGTCCACGACACAACTTTCCTGTCACGGCAAACACTGTGTGCACAGTGGAAATAGACATTCTGTGTATGTGGAGTAGATTACTGTGAACTACACCTGGTGAAAATACCTACAGTTTGAGACACTTATATGAACAGGTAGAAAAACCCTGCACACCTGGATAACATTGTGACGCGATCTGACAAACATGACTGTGTGCTTCGCATCTGGAGCACATGCTTAGCAAAGGTCAGTGATCTGTTCAGCATGTCTTGTACATCTTTGATTTTGATAATCCAGCTTTCCCTTATCCAGTATTTATCACACCTTATCTGTTCAGCATGTCTTGTACATCTTTGATTTTGATAATCCAGCTTTCCCTTATCCAGTATTTATCACACCTTATCGCGATGTTTGTGGTGACAAATAACCTGTGTAGGACAGATGGACCAAGCTGTGATGTGTATTTGAGAATACAGTGCACTGTCTGCCAGATGTATCTGCAGCACGCGTCTAAATCTTATCACTCTGCGGTAGCCCGCTGTGAAGCAATGGACGCCTGTCTGCATCTGCTTTGTTCTCAAGTTCTATTGAAATTCCTCTGAAATCTTGAGGCATTTCTTATTGTCTCCATACGGATACAAGAGGATTAAGCTGTCACTTGGTGAAGGTGCCATTGTAGAATATCAGTCGTATATTTCAGCTTTCTTTGGATGAAGTGTAGAGAGCAGTTCGAGACTCGTGTGGGACGAAACGCTGATGTAGAAAACGCCAGCCTTTACTGTGAGCTGTGCAAGCCCCCTGTGGGTTTGGGGTGAGGAAAGATCCACAGTATCTCCCTGCGCCAGCCTTTACTGTGAGCTGTGCAAGCCCCCTGTGGGTTTGGAGTGAGAAAAGACCCACCGTATCTGACAAGGGATATGGCGTCTTGACGTGCTCATGTGCCAACTACCTCTAGTGACTTTCATGATCAATGACCTTACATAAGCTGATAGGTTGTACTACTCATGTTTCTTTATTTGTTCATTCATTCATTTGTTCCTTCATTCATTCTTTCTTTCTCCTGTGTGTTGCAGATGATGCAGGATAACCGAGGCAGGCAGGGGGGTCACATGGTGTCCAGCACGCAGCCCCTGCCCTCCTGTTCTGCTTCCTCCATGGACAGTCGCATCCGCACCTCCACCATGGACTCCGCCACGTCAGTACTGGTCTCGGAAAGGCTTCCATACACGGGCCACACTAGTGGACTCGTCCAAGGAGGGGGGTGATAGAAACAGTCAAGCAGGCGGGCCACGCTAGTGGACTCGTCCAAGGAGAGGGGTGATAGAAACAGTCAAGCAGGCGGGCCATGCTAGTGGACTCGTCCAAGGAGGGGGGTGATAGAAACAGTCAAGCAGGCGGGCCACGCTAGTGGACTCGTCCAAGGAGAGGGGTGATAGAAACAGTCAAGCAGGCGGGCCACGCTAGTGGACTCGTCCAAGGAGAGGGGTGATAGAAACAGTCAAGCAGGCGGGAAACACGAACTGGCGGAACAAATCTGATTGGCTGCATTTTTATGGGAAAAATGTCAAATCGTCACATTCTTTTTTCGTTTTATGAATGAATCACTGCGAATTCCCTGAGAACTAACCAACCAAGATCGCTTGCCAGTCAGATGCTGTTGCTTGCTAGCTTGTATGGCGCACCAGCTTGCCTGACTTTCAGCACCCTTCTCCTCGGATGAGTCCACTAGTGTGGCCCGTTTATGGAAGCCTTTCCCTGGTCTCAGCAGTGACGATGATTTCCTTGATGACAATGATAATAATTGTGATGAAAATGCAGAAGAAATGATGAGGTAGTGGTGTTGGTGATGATGATTGTGGTGACAGATGTTGAAGATGATGGGGTTGATGGTGAGAAGGATGCTGATGATGATTGTGGTGACAGATGTTGAAGATGATGGGGTTGATGGTGGGAAGGATGCTGATGATGATTGTGACAGTTGATGATGATGACGATGATAATAATACAGGGATGGTGATGATGAGGTAGTGATGTTGATGATGATGGGGTTGATGGTAAGAAGGATGATGATCGTGACAGATGATGACAATGATGATGATATAGTGGTGGTGATGATGATGATGATGAGGTAGTGATGATTGTGATGATGGTGGTATTTTTATTAATGACTTTGACAATGAAGAATGTGATGGGGTTGATAGTGAGAATGATATTGGTGATGATTGTGACATTTGATAATGATGATTATGATGTTGTTGGTGATAGCAGCAGCAGTAGTAAAAACAGCTATTACAGGAGCTATGCCAGTGGTGGCACAGTGGTGGTAGTTACCATAGGAGGAGGAGGAGGAACAGTAGTATTGTGAAAAATCATTCATAGTAGATGAGCAGCAGCAGCTACTGATGCAGACACACAAATGGAAATTCACAAACATGGAGACACTGTGTGGTTGAAGTCCTGTTGAAACTGTCACAGTAGAGTGACAAAACTCACAGTAGCGTGACAAAACTGTCACAGCAGCATGACAAAAACTGTTACAGTGGCATGACAGTCCTGTCACCACATCTAACAACTGTCACAGTAGCTTGAGAAAACTGTCACAGCAGTGTGACAAAAACTGCCACAGTAGCATGACAAATTGGTCACAGCAGTGTGACAAAAACTGCCACAGTAGCATGACAAATTGGTCACAGCAGTGTGACAAAAAGTCATTTTAGCGTGACAAAATTATCACAGCAGAGCAAAAACTGTCACAGCACAGTGAAAACTATCACAGAGGCATGACAAAACTGTCACAGTGGTGTGACAAAACTGTCACAGGGGCATGACAAAATTGTCACAGTGGTGTGACAAAACTATCACAGAGGCATGACAAAATTGTCACAGTGGTGTGACAAAACTGTCACAGAGGCATGACAAAACTGTCACAGTGGTGTGACAAAACTATCACAGAGGCATGACAAAACTGTCACAGTGGTGTGACAAAACTGTCACAGGCATGACAAAACTATCACAGTGGTGTGACAAAACTGTCACAGGCATGACAAAACTATCACAGAGGCATGGCAAAACTGTCACAGCATGGCAGTGTGACAAAACTGTCACAGTGGAGTGACATCCATGCCTCTGTGTTGCAGCATCCTCAAGTCCATGGCAGACCTGGCCAAGCAGACGGGGACCGGACAGCAGGACCGTGGTCGCCATGTGGAACACTGTCTGCCCCAGGACTACTCCGCCATGTTCAATGGAACGGCCTATGTCTGCAAATACACTACTGAGGTGGGCGGTCTTTCTTCCTCCTCCTCCTCCCCCTCCTCCTCCTCCTCCTCCTCCTCCTCCTCCTCCTCCTCCTCCTCCTCCTCCTCCTCCTCCTCCTCCTCCTCCTCCTTCTTGTTCTTCTTCTTCAGCTTCTTCTTCAGCTTCTTCTTCAGCTTCTTCTTCTTCTTGTTCTTCTTCTTCTTGTTCTTGTTCTTCTTCTTGTTCTTCTTCTTCTTGTTCTTCTTCTTCTTGTTCTTGTTCTTCTTCTTGTTCTTCTTCTTCTTCTTCTTCTTCTTCTTCTTCTTCTTCTTCTTCTTCTTCTTCTTCTTCTTCTTCTTCTTCTTCTTCCTTCTTCTTCTTCCTCCTCCTCCTCCTCCTCCTCCTCCTCCTCCTCCTCCTCCTCCTCTTCTTCTTCTTCTTCTCCTCCTCCTTTTCCTTCTCCTTCTTCTCCTTCTCCTTCGCTTTCTTCATCTTCTTCGTTTTCTTTGTCTTTAACTTCTTCTCTTTCTTCTTTTCTTTCTTCTTCTTTTTCTTCTTCTCCTTCTTCTTCTTCATCTTCTCTTTCTTCTTCTTTGTCTTCTTCTTTTTGGTCCTCTTCTTCTTGGTCTTCTTCGTCTTCTACTTCTTCTTTTTCATGTTCTTCTCTTTCTTCTCCTTCTTCTCCTTATTCTTCGTCTTCGTCTTCTTCTTCTTCGTCTTCTTTGTCTTTGTCTTCTTCTTATTTGTGTTCTTCTTCTTCTTCTTCTTCTTCTTCTTCTTCTTCTTCTTTGTCTTATAGTAGTAATAATGTTGATTATCAAATGTTCATGTACAGTATGCTTTCGCCATGTTCAGTAGGTTGAACTTTGTCAGCTCAGCTGCTCACTCTTTACACACAAACTCTCTCACACTCTTGCCTTTGTAAGTGGTCTGCTGTGTTTGTGGTCTGCTTTTTCATGTAGCATTAGGAATGGCTGCTGAAATTTGAGTGTCCATTTACAAACGTGATAGAATTTACACACTTACAATGAAGTTTATGAGAGAAACAATGTACATTTGCATCTTTTTAAAGAACATTTGGAAACTTTTTAACCTTTTATTCAAAAACACAATCATTTACAATTTTCAAACTTAAAAATAAACTTATCAATTGACTCATGTTTGTGCTTTATTCATTTGGCTATAAATGTCTTTTATACCTCTTCATATTTTAAAGAATTAAACAAGTAATAATTACCTGTGTGAAAATGTTGCTTGCAGTGTGCCCGCTCGATAGAGAAGACTCTTGCTGACATGTACCATGAGGTGATGAGCAAAACCCTCCCACTGCAGGTGAGAAGTTCCCCTTGGATTTTGCCTCTGCTGCCTCTGCTCTTCCTTCCTTCATCCTTATTCTGCTCTTCTTGAAGTTCTTCCTCCTCCATCCTGCTCTTCCCCCCCCTCCTCCTCCTCCTGCTCTTCCTCCTCCTCCTCCTCTTGCTCTTCTTCCTCCTGCTCCTGCTCTTCATCCTCCTGCTCCTGCTCTTCCCCCTCCTCCTCCTCCTGCTCTTCCTCCTCCTCCTGCTCTTCATCCTGCTCTTCCTCCTCCTGCTCCTGCTCTTCATCCTCCTGCTCCTGCTCTTCCCCCTCCTCCTCCTCCTCCTCCTCCTGCTCTTCCTCCTCCTGCTCCTGCTCTTCCCCCTCCTCCTCCTCCTCCTCCTGCTCTTCCTCCTCCTCCTCCTGCTCTTCCTCCTCCTGCTCCTGCTCTTCCTCCTCCTGCTCCTGCTCTTCCCCCTCCTCCTCCTCCTCCTCCTGCTCTTCCTCCTCCTCCTCCTCCTCTTGCCCTTCTTCCTCCTCTCTTGCCCTTCTTCCTCCTCCTCCTCCTGCTCTTCCCCCTCCTCCTTCTCCTCCTCCTGCTCTTCCCCCTCCTCCTCCTCCTTCTCCTGCTCTTCCCCCTCCTCCTTCTCCTCCTCCTGCTCTTCCCCCTCCTCCTCCTCCTTCTCCTGCTCTTCCCCCTCCTCTTCCTCCAGCTCTGCCTCCTCCTCCTCCTCCTCCTGCTCTTCCCCCTCCTCCTCCTCCTACTCTTCCTCCTCCTCCTCTTGCTCTTCCTCCTCCTCCTCCTGCTCTTCCTCCTCCTCCTCCTCTTGCTCTTCCTCCTCCTCCTCTTGCTCTTCCCCCTCCTCCTCCTCCTCCTGCTCTTCCTCCTCCTCCTCCTCCTCCTGCTCTTCCTCCTCCTCCTCCTCCTGCTCTCCTCCTCCTCCTCCTCTTGCTCTTCCTCCTCCTCCTCTTGCTCTTCCTCCTCCTCCTCCTCCTGCTCTTCCTCCTCCTCCTCCTCTTGCTCTTCCTCCTCCTCTTCTTGCCCTTCTTCCTCTTGCCCTTCTTCCTCCTCCCCCTCCTCCTCCTCCTGCTCTTCCTCCTCCTCCTCCTCTTGCTCTTCCTCCTCCTCCTCTTGCTCTTCCTCCTCCTCCTCTTGCTCTTCTTCCTCCTCTTCTTGCTCTTCCTCCTCGTCCTCTTGTTCTTCTTCCTCTTTCTCTTGCTCGTCCTCCTCCTGCTCTTCCTCCTCCTGCTCCTGCTCTTCCTCCTCCTCCTCCTGCTCGTCCTCCTCTTCCTCCTGCTCGTCCTCCTCTTCCTCCTGCTCGTCCTCCTCTTCCTCCTGCTCGTCCTCCTCCTGCTCTTCCTCCTCCTCCTCCTGCTCTTCCTCCTCCTGGTCCTGCTCTTCCTCCTCCTCCTCTTGCTCTTCCTCCTCCTCCTCTTGCTCTTCCTCCTCCTCCTCCTGCTCTTCCTCCTCTTCCTCCTGCTCCTCCTCCTCCTCCTCCTGCCCCTGCTCTTTCTCCTCCTCCTCCTCCTCCTCCTCCTCCTCCTCCTCCTCCTCCTCCTCCTCCTCCTCTTGCTCTTCCTCCTCCACCTCTTGCCCTTCTTCCTCCTCTTGCCCTACCTCCTCCACCTATTCCTCCTCCACCTCTTCCTCCTCTTCCACCTCTTCCTCCTCCTCCTCCTCCTCCTCCTCCTCCTCCTCCTCCTCCTCCTCCTCCTCCCCCTCCTCTTGCACTTTCTCCTCTTGCATTTTCTCTTAGTCCTGCTCTCCTTTCTCCTCCTCTACCTCCTCTTCCTCCCACTGCTCCTTCTCCTCCTCCTCTTTTCTTTAACCACAACATCAATTTATACATTTCATATCCACTTGTACTCAATAGATGAGGAAAGATTTCCATTTATGACATGGTGTTGGCTGTTTTCAAATTGGTATGATCATCCGATTTATTTCCTGTTTGCAGATGGAGCATTTCAACAAGGAAGTGCAGAGGATGAGACAGCAACACCTGCAGGAAATGGAGGAACTCAGACATAACTTCAGTGAGTTTTTACAGTGTGTGCTTATGTATCTTTCTTCCTTTTTATCTCCTTCAATCTCCCTCTCCCTCTCTCTCTCTCCCTCTCTCTCTCTCTCTCTCTCTCTCTCTCTCTCTCTCTCTCTCTCTCTCTCTCTCTCTCTCTCTCTCTTTCTCTTTCTCTCTCTCTCTCTCTCTCTCTCTCTCTCTCTCTCTCTCTCTCTCTCTCTCTCTCTCTTTGTCTTTCTCTCTCTCTCTATCTGTCTGTCTCTCTCTCTCTCTCTGTCTCTCTCTCTCTCTCTCTCTCTCTCTCTCTCTCTCTCTCTCTCTCTCTCTCTCTCTCTCTCTCTCTGTCTCTCTCTCTCTCTCTCTCTCTCTCTCTCTCTCTCTCTCTCTCTCTCTCTCTCTCTCTCACTCACTCTCTCCTCTCTCCTCTCTCTCTCTCTCTCTCTCTCTCTCTCTCTCTCTCTCTCTCTCTCTCTCTCTCTCTCTCTCTCTCTCTCTCTCTCTTTCTCTCTCTCTCTCTCCCTGAGCTGATTGACATAAAGCAACAGCCTACGTATTGTTATCACTCCCAATGGAATAATGATCTACTAATACAGAATGGAGGAAAGATTTTCCCTCAAATAAATGTGAAAAGCAGCTACCATAAATGTGTGCACACAGCCATTTGAATGGAGATGGGGACCTAGGGTAGAACTCTGTCTCAAGAGAGGTCAAAGACTTTTGGGGGCAAAGATCAAGTTGCGAATGTAACTTCAGCCTTTGCCCTTTGCCCTTTGCACTTTGCCCCCAGCCCTGACCATGATGGAGGCCAAGCAGTGCTGGACGGCGGAGATGAAGAAGAACTTGGACAGCCTGATCCAGCAGCACATGCAGGAGGTGCAGGAAGTGAAGCGCAAGCAGTGGGTGGGTGGCCTTCCAAGTGATGTTTGTCGTCGTGTCATCGTCGTTGGTGATGGTGGTGGTGTTCATGTCTTAATGGTCATTGTAATTATCTTGATTTTAAAAAAATCTTCATAATTTTTTTTTAATGTTGTTGCGATCATCATTGTCAATGATAGTGGTGGTGTTTGTGACTTTATGGTCATTATAATTATGGTGATGATAATTTAAGAAAATTGATGTTGTTTGTTAATATCATCATTGTTGTCGGCTGCCACTCCTGATATCATTGTCATCAAAGTTATCAACAACTCCGCTATTGTTAAAGTCTATTCCGGAGTTCAACGTCGAAGCATGATGTCACTCTATTGTCTGCACCCAACACAGACCTGCAGATGTACAACAAACTTGGAAAAGAGATCCCAACACAGACCTGCAGATGTACAACAAACTTGGAAAAGAGATCCCAACACAGACCTGCAGATGTACAACAAACTTGAAAAAGAGATCCCAACACAGACCTGCAGATGTACAACAAACTTGGAAAAGAGATCCCAACACAGACCTGCAGATGTACAACAAACTTGGAAAAGAGATCCCAACACAGACCTGCAGATGTACAACAAACTTGGAAAAGAGATCCCAACACAGACCTGCAGATGTACAACAAACTTGGAAAAGAGATCCCAACACTGACATGGAAAGAACATTGAACACCTCTGTAGACAAGTACAACTCACTGACAAATGCAAATTCGGATTAATGTGAAAGACTACTAGCTCTATGAGAAGCAAGAACTGCCGAAGTGAGATTTTGTGCCAGCATCATAGCTATCGTTGTTTCCCAAGAAAGAGAGTTCCAATGCAGGTAGTTGAAGCACACTGTATAAAAGAATCTGTGTAATGTGATGTCTACAGTGGTGCAGCACACCTGACAAATTGAAAGCGTACACGTGTTCATGTGACACAATGATACCAACAGCCCTTGTCAAACCCACCCTTGCATGTGGTACAATGATACCAACAGCCCTTGTCAAACCCATCCTTGCATGTGGTACAATGATACCAACAGCCCTTGTCAAACCCACACTTGCATGTGACACAATGATACCAACAGCCCTTGTCAAACCCACCCTTGCATGTGGTACAATGATACCAACAGCCCTTGTCAAACCCATCCTTGCATGTGGCACAATACCAACAGCCCTTGTCAAACCCATCCTTGCATGTGACACAATGATACCAGCAGCCCTTGTCAAACCCATCCTTGCATGTGGCACAATGATACCAGCAGCCCTTGTCAAACCCATCCTTGCATGTGACACAATGATACCAACAGCCCTTGTCAAACCCATCCTTGCATGTGGCACAATGATACCAGCAGCCCTTGTCAAACCCACCCTTGCATGTGACACAATGATACCAACAGCCCTTGTCAAACCCATCCTTGCATGTGGCACAATGATACCAACAGCCCTTGTCAAACCCATCCTTGCATGTGGCACAATGATACCAGCAGCCCTTGTCAAACCCATCCTTGCATGTGGCACAATGATACCAGCGGC
This sequence comes from Theodoxus fluviatilis, assembly GCA_034096865.1. Classification (NCBI taxonomy): domain Eukaryota; kingdom Metazoa; phylum Mollusca; class Gastropoda; order Cycloneritida; family Neritidae; genus Theodoxus; species Theodoxus fluviatilis. Next base: position 64,654 of record JAWQFJ010000943.1, read on the forward strand.
TCTTGTCAAACCCACCCTTGCATATGGCACAATGATACCAACAGCCCTTGTCAAACCCATCCTTGCATATGGCACAATGATACCAACAGCCCTTGTCAAACCCATCCTTGCATGTGACACAATGATACCAGCAGCCCTTGTCAAACCCATCCTTGCATGTGACACAATGATACCAGCAGCCCTTGTCAAACCCATCCTTGCATGTGGCACAATGATACCAGCGGCTCTTGTCAAACCCACCCTTGCATGTGACACAATGATACCAACAGCCCTTGTCAAACCCATCCTTGCATGTGACACAATGATACCAGCAGCCCTTGTCAAACCCATCCTTGCATGTGGCACAATGATACCAGCAGCCCTTGTCAAACCCATCCTTGCATGTGACACAATGATACCAGCAGCCCTTGTCAAACCCACCCTTGCATGTGGCACAATGATACCAACAGCCCTTGTCAAACCCACCCTTGCATGTGGCACAATGATACCAGCAGCCCTTGTCAAACCCATCCTTGCATGTGGCACAATGATACCAACAGCCCTTGTCAAACCCACCCTTGCATGTGACACAATGATACCAACAGCCCTTGTCAAACCCACCCTTGCATGTGGCACAATGATACCAGCAGCCCTTGTCAAACCCATCCTTGCATGTGGCACAATGATACCAGCAGCCCTTGTCAAACCCATCCTTGCATGTGACACAATGATACCAACAGCCCTTGTCAAACCCACCCTTGCATGTGGCACAATGATACCAGCGGCTCTTGTCAAACCCATCCTTGCATGTGGCACAATGATACCAGCAGCCCTTGTCAAACCCATCCTTGCATGTGGAGCAAACGAAAGAAAACACACATGCAAAAGCATGGAAAAGAATTTGCTCACCTCAGCAGGTTGTATGGAATGTCTGCCACAGTGAAGATAAACCCTAAAAATGTCCACCACAGTGAAGATAAACTCTGTAAATGTCCA
>JAWQFJ010000943.1:65650-91090 GCA_034096865.1 Theodoxus fluviatilis
GGAGATTCTCTCTCGGCTAACCCCAGCGTCAATTCCGATTTCATATCTACCGGCACTCGTTGTGTTGCTGTTGACGTCCTCCATCTTGTTGGCAACTTGGAATCCGTCGAACTGCAGGACATCGGTCACCATCACTGCCCCTGCAGACTCAGGCCGACTTCCCTGGCACCGGGACAGTCCTGTGCAGCACCGGCCGAAGACTCTCCAGTCCACGCACGACCATGCTCAGCGACGCACAGCGCGAACCACCAAGTCAACCCCGTCAACACTTCTCCGCTCCTGCCGAGACAACATCTCCATATTTTCCAACCGCTCAAGTCCGAGTTCTTTTCTGGCCGCGTCACAATGTGACCTCACAAAACTTATGACGTAACGTTCGCCGAAGTAAATCTGGAGAACTTGTCTCAAACCTTTTCCTGGTTTTACATAGCTATGGACAATCCATATGCCATACCACGCATTCTTTACACTACCCCTTTCCCCCAATAAAAACTTGAGAACTGAATTGAACAAGTTAAAAAAAAAAAAATCCAACTCCATTAAAAAAAATTAACCATTGATAAAACCCATAACGACAAAACAAAACAAAAATTAAGGAGTACTTCGTCAATAAGGTACCACAACCAAAAGTCATATTTCCTGAGAGTGCCCGAGAACTACATCCCTTGGACTAATACACGCATGTGAAATCAAAAACCACAATGCATTTCCACAAAATTGACTATCCGCAAAGTCAATTTACAGTCCCCAACATGAGCAAACAAAGCACAAGCCAAGTCACAGCTTTGAGCTTATCTCCCAATGGTGCATATCACCTAGATGCTACGACCATTATCTCTTAATCAACAGCATTCTGAGTACAACACATCAGCCTCAGAAAAACACAACCTCATGTAAGACCCGAACAACTCATACAGTACTATAACGTTAAGGAAATTGACCAAACATCATAAGTACCATATTAACATGAAATTTCAAAACTAACATTTTTAACAGTACATTTCTAAATATCCCCAAAAATTTTCTTTTTACATCCAAAAGATACATCCAGACCAGTGCCAAGCATGCCCTCTCCACTGTTGAGTATCTGCTCTCCCTACGCGACCACTTTCTCCTCGTGCAGAGGACCGGGCGAAGAATCCCATCGTCTTTTGCGCGCATGAGATCTGCGCCAACACCTGTCGAGGATACACCTGTAGCACTTCTTGTCCTGGTCATTGGGGCAGCTACACGATATGTGTCCCTTGTTCCCGCAACGGTAGCAGGACATTCCACGGTGGGCGCTGAAGCCACCAAAGCGGTTCCGAGGTTTATTCGTACAGTTCCAGGAGATGTGACCTACCCTGCCGCAGTTGTAGCAGGATATGTTTGCACCATCAGGGCAGTCGCGCTGGAAGTGACCAGCTTTACCACAGTTGTAGCAAGACCCGCTCATCCCTCTGCTATGGTCTGTGCCACCACAACCACCCCTTCGTCCCCTTCCCCTCGCACGGCACTGCCGGGCGAAGTGCCCATGTCCGCCACACCTAAAACAGCAATGGTCACCGTCACCATTCATCTTGACCACTCGCCTCACGGCGACTTTTGGAGAAGAAGGTCGTGATGGTTCTGTTGACTTGGGCGTGTCGTTTGCATCTCTTTGCACACGGCACACAGTTTTTGATGATACTCTGCCTAGAATAACATCACACACCGGATTTTCAATCACACATGCATCCACAACTCCAGAGAAGTAAGGTGTATCCAAACTGACGGTTGCAGTGGGCAAACAAACAACGTCACCACTGAATTGCCTGCACAGCTGACTTCTCCCTGTCAACTGCCCATCTCTCACTAGAGATCTTCTGACACCCACGGTTGAACAACCACCGTCTAGCATGACCTTGACCTCAACGCCATTCAGAGAGCCTTGACACGTCTGAATAGCTGCCGGCAAATCATCATCACCCGACTGACCAACTGCCACAACAGACTCCGACCCACTAGAACGACTGTCTGAATCAGAGTCAGCTGAAACAACAACTCCAACACTTGCAGTCTGAACCTGCTCATCCTTTGCTTTTGACGGACAGTCAGCAATCCTGTGCGAAGTCTGACCACACCACCAGCATTTGCCAGACACTCCACCCATAGCTCCTCTATTAGCACCACCAATACCTCTACTGGGTGTTTTTGGATCCTGGTTGTCCCACTGGTTCCTTGCTTCACCCCCAGAAGCAAATCGAGACCCTGGAAACCGACCACGGGAATGAAAACCGCTAGTTCCTCTCACCACACCAGAAGCAACCGAGTGAGCACTCTCCGACACAGGAATGTTCACACCAACCAAAAATGGATCCGTCGAACCCTTCGCCGCCATACTCTGAGAAGGATGAGCCTCACGGTAGCGATCAGCTGCCTCAATCATAGCCTCTCCAGTTGCAAACTTCCCTTCTTTCAGAAAAGTCACAAGTGAACCTGAACAACTGGACAAAATCTGTTCTCGCATACACAAATCAGCTAACTTGTCAAAACTTGTGCCAATCTGCGCCATTTCCAGCCATCTGTTGAAGAATCTCTTCAGCCTACAAAAGAATGTGAACATGTTTTCGCCCGCCTCTGGTTTAACAGAGCGAAACTGAAGACGAAATCCCTCCTCAGTGCACCTGAAACGCTTGAGTAAGTGTTTGGACAGAACATCATAGTTATTCTGCTCTGAAGGCGACAACTCCTGCGAATACGTCAACGCACGACTTCGGAGCAATGAAAGTAAACTACCTGCCCACTCTGATTTTTCCCACTTGACAGCAGTTGCATGGCTCTCAAAGCGATGGAGATAACTCTCGACATCGTCATTCTTTTCATCGAACCATGGCAACTTAGGCCTAGTAGTTAGCCTCTTTAATTTCTCATGTTGATCCGACTGCTTCAGCTGCTGTTCCCTAAACTCTTTTTCTTGAACGAGTTTTTCTCTTTCCACCTCTAGCCTCTCCTTCTCTATCTCTCTATCCTTTTCTCTCTCCACTCTTTCCCACTCCAACCGTCTCTCCTCTCTCTCTCTCTCCATCTCCATCCGTTTCTCCTCTCTCTCTCTCTCCAGCTCCAACTCTTTCACCTTCATCTCAAGCGCTAAGTCTCTTTCTCTAGCAGCATTTCTAATGGCTGCTCTCTCCTCCCTACAGCAACTCTCCACAAACCTCTCCAAATCTCCATCCTGCTTTCCTAGCGCCATGCCCTCCTCCTCAAACTGCCTCACTAATTCTGCCCAATCCACAGCAGAAGATGCCATTGTGAAATTATTGCAGGCTCTGGCAGGCTCGCCAATGTAACGGACCGGCTAACTGGGCCTCGGGTCAGCCTAGCCCGCACAATGAAAATAAAATAAAAGACACCAACACCAGCATAAATGTAAGAATGAAGTGTAATAACCCTTGTGCCTTACGGCACCCACCCAAGCAGCCTCGGCCCACACCAGGGCACAAAGGTGCTAACGTAACTCAGGCAGCCTCGGCCCACACCAGGGCACAAAGGTGCTAACGTAACTAAGGCAGCCTCGGCCCACACCAGGGCACAAAGGCGCTAACTTAGTTACAACCAATGACCATGCGGCCCCCGCCGATATAGAAATGAGTATTTTTACCACACTCACACTCACTCAATAGCCCGGCCCACACCAGGGCTCACCAGAACTAACGTACGGCCCCCGCCGATAATCGTTCTACATACAACGTTTTGGCTTCTCCATCATCTCAGCCTCCAACGGCCTGTCTTCCTCCATCTTGTCAGATTCACTGTCCTCTCCACGCATCAACATAGGCATCCCGCTGCCTACGGAGATTCTCTCTCGGCTAACCCCAGCGTCAATTCCGATTTCATATCTACCGGCACTCGTTGTGTTGCTGTTGACGTCCTCCATCTTGTTGGCAACTTGGAATCCGTCGAACTGCAGGACATCGGTCACCATCACTGCCCCTGCAGACTCAGGCCGACTTCCCTGGCACCGGGACAGTCCTGTGCAGCACCGGCCGAAGACTCTCCAGTCCACGCACGACCATGCTCAGCGACGCACAGCGCGAACCACCAAGTCAACCCCGTCAACACTTCTCCGCTCCTGCCGAGACAACATCTCCATATTTTCCAACCGCTCAAGTCCGAGTTCTTTTCTGGCCGCGTCACAATGTGACCTCACAAAACTTATGACGTAACGTTCGCCGAAGTAAATCTGGAGAACTTGTCTCAAACCTTTTCCTGGTTTTACATAGCTATGGACAATCCATATGCCATACCACGCATTCTTTACACTACCCCTTTCCCCCAATAAAAACTTGAGAACTGAATTGAACAAGTTAAAAAAAAAAAAATCCAACTCCATTAAAAAAAAATTAACCATTGATAAAACCCATAACGACAAAACAAAACAAAAATTAAGGAGTACTTCGTCAATAAGGTACCACAACCAAAAGTCATATTTCCTGAGAGTGCCCGAGAACTACATCCCTTGGACTAATACACGCATGTGAAATCAAAAACCACAATGCATTTCCACAAAATTGACTATCCGCAAAGTCAATTTACAGTCCCCAACATGAGCAAACAAAGCACAAGCCAAGTCACAGCTTTGAGCTTATCTCCCAATGGTGCATATCACCTAGATGCTACGACCATTATCTCTTAATCAACAGCATTCTGAGTACAACACATCAGCCTCAGAAAAACACAACCTCATGTAAGACCCGAACAACTCATACAGTACTATAACGTTAAGGAAATTGACCAAACATCATAAGTACCATATTAACATGAAATTTCAAAACTAACATTTTTAACAGTACATTTCTAAATATCCCCAAAAATTTTCTTTTTACATCCAAAAGATACATCCAGACCAGTGCCAAGCATGCCCTCTCCACTGTTGAGTATCTGCTCTCCCTACGCGACCACTTTCTCCTCGTGCAGAGGACCGGGCGAAGAATCCCATCGTCTTTTGCGCGCATGAGATCTGCGCCAACACCTGTCGAGGATACACCTGTAGCACTTCTTGTCCTGGTCATTGGGGCAGCTACACGATATGTGTCCCTTGTTCCCGCAACGGTAGCAGGACATTCCACGGTGGGCGCTGAAGCCACCAAAGCGGTTCCGAGGTTTATTCGTACAGTTCCAGGAGATGTGACCTACCCTGCCGCAGTTGTAGCAGGATATGTTTGCACCATCAGGGCAGTCGCGCTGGAAGTGACCAGCTTTACCACAGTTGTAGCAAGACCCGCTCATCCCTCTGCTATGGTCTGTGCCACCACAACCACCCCTTCGTCCCCTTCCCCTCGCACGGCACTGCCGGGCGAAGTGCCCATGTCCGCCACACCTAAAACAGCAATGGTCACCGTCACCATTCATCTTGACCACTCGCCTCACGGCGACTTTTGGAGAAGAAGGTCGTGATGGTTCTGTTGACTTGGGCGTGTCGTTTGCATCTCTTTGCACACGGCACACAGTTTTTGATGATACTCTGCCTAGAATAACATCACACACCGGATTTTCAATCACACATGCATCCACAACTCCAGAGAAGTAAGGTGTATCCAAACTGACGGTTGCAGTGGGCAAACAAACAACGTCACCACTGAATTGCCTGCACAGCTGACTTCTCCCTGTCAACTGCCCATCTCTCACTAGAGATCTTCTGACACCCACGGTTGAACAACCACCGTCTAGCATGACCTTGACCTCAACGCCATTCAGAGAGCCTTGACACGTCTGAATAGCTGCCGGCAAATCATCATCACCCGACTGACCAACTGCCACAACAGACTCCGACCCACTAGAACGACTGTCTGAATCAGAGTCAGCTGAAACAACAACTCCAACACTTGCAGTCTGAACCTGCTCATCCTTTGCTTTTGACGGACAGTCAGCAATCCTGTGCGAAGTCTGACCACACCACCAGCATTTGCCAGACACTCCACCCATAGCTCCTCTATTAGCACCACCAATACCTCTACTGGGTGTTTTTGGATCCTGGTTGTCCCACTGGTTCCTTGCTTCACCCCCAGAAGCAAATCGAGACCCTGGAAACCGACCACGGGAATGAAAACCGCTAGTTCCTCTCACCACACCAGAAGCAACCGAGTGAGCACTCTCCGACACAGGAATGTTCACACCAACCAAAAATGGATCCGTCGAACCCTTCGCCGCCATACTCTGAGAAGGATGAGCCTCACGGTAGCGATCAGCTGCCTCAATCATAGCCTCTCCAGTTGCAAACTTCCCTTCTTTCAGAAAAGTCACAAGTGAACCTGAACAACTGGACAAAATCTGTTCTCGCATACACAAATCAGCTAACTTGTCAAAACTTGTGCCAATCTGCGCCATTTCCAGCCATCTGTTGAAGAATCTCTTCAGCCTACAAAAGAATGTGAACATGTTTTCGCCCGCCTCTGGTTTAACAGAGCGAAACTGAAGACGAAATCCCTCCTCAGTGCACCTGAAACGCTTGAGTAAGTGTTTGGACAGAACATCATAGTTATTCTGCTCTGAAGGCGACAACTCCTGCGAATACGTCAACGCACGACTTCGGAGCAATGAAAGTAAACTACCTGCCCACTCTGATTTTTCCCACTTGACAGCAGTTGCATGGCTCTCAAAGCGATGGAGATAACTCTCGACATCGTCATTCTTTTCATCGAACCATGGCAACTTAGGCCTAGTAGTTAGTCTCTTTAATTTCTCATGTTGATCCGACTGCTTCAGCTGCTGTTCCCTAAACTCTTTTTCTTGAACGAGTTTTTCTCTTTCCACCTCTAGCCTCTCCTTCTCTATCTCTCTATCCTTTTCTCTCTCCACTCTTTCCCACTCCAACCGTCTCTCCTCTCTCTCTCTCTCCATCTCCATCCGTTTCTCCTCTCTCTCTCTCTCCAGCTCCAACTCTTTCACCTTCATCTCAAGCGCTAAGTCTCTTTCTCTAGCAGCATTTCTAATGGCTGCTCTCTCCTCCCTACAGCAACTCTCCACAAACCTCTCCAAATCTCCATCCTGCTTTCCTAGCGCCATGCCCTCCTCCTCAAACTGCCTCACTAATTCTGCCCAATCCACAGCAGAAGATGCCATTGTGAAATTATTGCAGGCTCTGGCAGGCTCGCCAATGTAACGGACCGGCTAACTGGGCCTCGGGTCAGCCTAGCCCGCACAATGAAAATAAAATAAAAGACACCAACACCAGCATAAATGTAAGAATGAAGTGTAATAACCCTTGTGCCTTACGGCACCCACCCAAGCAGCCTCGGCCCACACCAGGGCACAAAGGTGCTAACGTAACTCAGGCAGCCTCGGCCCACACCAGGGCACAAAGGTGCTAACGTAACTAAGGCAGCCTCGGCCCACACCAGGGCACAAAGGCGCTAACTTAGTTACAACCAATGACCATGCGGCCCCCGCCGATATAGAAATGAGTATTTTTACCACACTCACACTCACTCAATAGCCCGGCCCACACCAGGGCTCACCAGAACTAACGTACGGCCCCCGCCGATAATCGTTCTACATACAACGTTTTGGCTTCTCCATCATCTCAGCCTCCAACGGCCTGTCTTCCTCCATCTTGTCAGATTCACTGTCCTCTCCACGCATCAACATAGGCATCCCGCTGCCTACGGAGATTCTCTCTCGGCTAACCCCAGCGTCAATTCCGATTTCATATCTACCGGCACTCGTTGTGTTGCTGTTGACGTCCTCCATCTTGTTGGCAACTTGGAATCCGTCGAACTGCAGGACATCGGTCACCATCACTGCCCCTGCAGACTCAGGCCGACTTCCCTGGCACCGGGACAGTCCTGTGCAGCACCGGCCGAAGACTCTCCAGTCCACGCACGACCATGCTCAGCGACGCACAGCGCGAACCACCAAGTCAACCCCGTCAACACTTCTCCGCTCCTGCCGAGACAACATCTCCATATTTTCCAACCGCTCAAGTCCGAGTTCTTTTCTGGCCGCGTCACAATGTGACCTCACAAAACTTATGACGTAACGTTCGCCGAAGTAAATCTGGAGAACTTGTCTCAAACCTTTTCCTGGTTTTACATAGCTATGGACAATCCATATGCCATACCACGCATTCTTTACACTACCCCTTTCCCCCAATAAAAACTTGAGAACTGAATTGAACAAGTTAAAAAAAAAAAAATCCAACTCCATTAAAAAAAAATTAACCATTGATAAAACCCATAACGACAAAACAAAACAAAAATTAAGGAGTACTTCGTCAATAAGGTACCACAACCAAAAGTCATATTTCCTGAGAGTGCCCGAGAACTACATCCCTTGGACTAATACACGCATGTGAAATCAAAAACCACAATGCATTTCCACAAAATTGACTATCCGCAAAGTCAATTTACAGTCCCCAACATGAGCAAACAAAGCACAAGCCAAGTCACAGCTTTGAGCTTATCTCCCAATGGTGCATATCACCTAGATGCTACGACCATTATCTCTTAATCAACAGCATTCTGAGTACAACACATCAGCCTCAGAAAAACACAACCTCATGTAAGACCCGAACAACTCATACAGTACTATAACGTTAAGGAAATTGACCAAACATCATAAGTACCATATTAACATGAAATTTCAAAACTAACATTTTTAACAGTACATTTCTAAATATCCCCAAAAATTTTCTTTTTACATCCAAAAGATACATCCAGACCAGTGCCAAGCATGCCCTCTCCACTGTTGAGTATCTGCTCTCCCTACGCGACCACTTTCTCCTCGTGCAGAGGACCGGGCGAAGAATCCCATCGTCTTTTGCGCGCATGAGATCTGCGCCAACACCTGTCGAGGATACACCTGTAGCACTTCTTGTCCTGGTCATTGGGGCAGCTACACGATATGTGTCCCTTGTTCCCGCAACGGTAGCAGGACATTCCACGGTGGGCGCTGAAGCCACCAAAGCGGTTCCGAGGTTTATTCGTACAGTTCCAGGAGATGTGACCTACCCTGCCGCAGTTGTAGCAGGATATGTTTGCACCATCAGGGCAGTCGCGCTGGAAGTGACCAGCTTTACCACAGTTGTAGCAAGACCCGCTCATCCCTCTGCTATGGTCTGTGCCACCACAACCACCCCTTCGTCCCCTTCCCCTCGCACGGCACTGCCGGGCGAAGTGCCCATGTCCGCCACACCTAAAACAGCAATGGTCACCGTCACCATTCATCTTGACCACTCGCCTCACGGCGACTTTTGGAGAAGAAGGTCGTGATGGTTCTGTTGACTTGGGCGTGTCGTTTGCATCTCTTTGCACACGGCACACAGTTTTTGATGATACTCTGCCTAGAATAACATCACACACCGGATTTTCAATCACACATGCATCCACAACTCCAGAGAAGTAAGGTGTATCCAAACTGACGGTTGCAGTGGGCAAACAAACAACGTCACCACTGAATTGCCTGCACAGCTGACTTCTCCCTGTCAACTGCCCATCTCTCACTAGAGATCTTCTGACACCCACGGTTGAACAACCACCGTCTAGCATGACCTTGACCTCAACGCCATTCAGAGAGCCTTGACACGTCTGAATAGCTGCCGGCAAATCATCATCACCCGACTGACCAACTGCCACAACAGACTCCGACCCACTAGAACGACTGTCTGAATCAGAGTCAGCTGAAACAACAACTCCAACACTTGCAGTCTGAACCTGCTCATCCTTTGCTTTTGACGGACAGTCAGCAATCCTGTGCGAAGTCTGACCACACCACTAGCATTTGCCAGACACTCCACCCATAGCTCCTCTATTAGCACCACCAATACCTCTACTGGGTGTTTTTGGATCCTGGTTGTCCCACTGGTTCCTTGCTTCACCCCCAGAAGCAAATCGAGACCCTGGAAACCGACCACGGGAATGAAAACCGCTAGTTCCTCTCACCACACCAGAAGCAACCGAGTGAGCACTCTCCGACACAGGAATGTTCACACCAACCAAAAATGGATCCGTCGAACCCTTCGCCGCCATACTCTGAGAAGGATGAGCCTCACAGTAGCGATCAACTGCCTCAATCATAGCCTCTCCAGTTGCAAACTTCCCTTCTTTCAGAAAAGTCACAAGTGAACCTGAACAACTGGACAAAATCTGTTCTCGCATACACAAATCAGCTAACTTGTCAAAACTTGTGCCAATCTGCGCCATTTCCAGCCATCTGTTGAAGAATCTCTTCAGCCTACAAAAGAATGTGAACATGTTTTCGCCCGCCTCTGGTTTAACAGAGCGAAACTGAAGACGAAATCCCTCCTCAGTGCACCTGAAACGCTTGAGTAAGTGTTTGGACAGAACATCATAGTTATTCTGCTCTGAAGGCGACAACTCCTGCGAATACGTCAACGCACGACTTCGGAGCAATGAAAGTAAACTACCTGCCCACTCTGATTTTTCCCACTTGACAGCAGTTGCATGGCTCTCAAAGCGATGGAGATAACTCTCGACATCGTCATTCTTTTCATCGAACCATGGCAACTTAGGCCTAGTAGTTAGCCTCTTTAATTTCTCATGTTGATCCGACTGCTTCAGCTGCTGTTCCCTAAACTCTTTTTCTTGAACGAGTTTTTCTCTTTCCACCTCTAGCCTCTCCTTCTCTATCTCTCTATCCTTTTCTCTCTCCACTCTTTCCCACTCCAACCGTCTCTCCTCTTTCTCTCTCTCCATCCCCATCCGTTTCTCCTCTCTCTCTCTCTCCAGCTCCAACTCTTTCACCTTCATCTCAAGCGCTAAGTCTCTTTCTCTAGCAGCATTTCTAATGGCTGCTCTCTCCTCCCTACAGCAACTCTCCACAAACCTCTCCAAATCTCCATCCTGCTTTCCTAGCGCCATGCCCTCCTCCTCAAACTGCCTCACTAATTCTGCCCAATCCACAGCAGAAGATGCCATTGTGAAATTATTGCAGGCTCTGGCAGGCTCGCCAATGTAACGGACCGGCTAACTGGGCCTCGGGTCAGCCTAGCCCGCACAATGAAAATAAAATAAAAGACACCAACACCAGCATAAATGTAAGAATGAAGTGTAATAACCCTTGTGCCTTACGGCACCCACCCAAGCAGCCTCGGCCCACACCAGGGCACAAAGGTGCTAACGTAACTCAGGCAGCCTCGGCCCACACCAGGGCACAAAGGTGCTAACGTAACTAAGGCAGCCTCGGCCCACACCAGGGCACAAAGGCGCTAACTTAGTTACAACCAATGACCATGCGGCCCCCGCCGATATAGAAATGAGTATTTTTACCACACTCACACTCACTCAATAGCCCGGCCCACACCAGGGCTCACCAGAACTAACGTACGGCCCCCGCCGATAATCGTTCTACATACAACGTTTTGGCTTCTCCATCATCTCAGCCTCCAACGGCCTGTCTTCCTCCATCTTGTCAGATTCACTGTCCTCTCCACGCATCAACATAGGCATCCCGCTGCCTACGGAGATTCTCTCTCGGCTAACCCCAGCGTCAATTCCGATTTCATATCTACCGGCACTCGTTGTGTTGCTGTTGACGTCCTCCATCTTGTTGGCAACTTGGAATCCGTCGAACTGCAGGACATCGGTCACCATCACTGCCCCTGCAGACTCAGGCCGACTTCCCTGGCACCGGGACAGTCCTGTGCAGCACCGGCCGAAGACTCTCCAGTCCACGCACGACCATGCTCAGCGACGCACAGCGCGAACCACCAAGTCAACCCCGTCAACACTTCTCCGCTCCTGCCAAGACTACATCTCCATATTTTCCAACCGCTCAAGTCCGAATTCTTATTTTGGGCCGCGTCACAATGTGACCTCACAAAACTTATGACGTAACATTCGCCGAAGTAAATCTGGAGAACTTGTCTCAAACCTTTTCCTGGTTTTACATAGCTATGGACAATCCATATGCCATACCACGCATTCTTTACATCCACCACAGTGAAGATAAACTCTGTAAATGTCCACCTCAGTGAAGATAAACTCTGTAAATGTCCACCACAGTGAAGATAAACTCTGTAAATGTCCACCACAGTGAAGATAAACTCTGTAAATGTCCACCACAGTGAAGATAAACTCTATAAATTTCCACCACAGTGAAGATAAACTCTGTAAATGTCCACCACAGTGAAGATAAACTCTATAAATGTCCACCACAGTGAAGATAAACTCTATAAATGTCCACCACAGTAAAGATAAACTCTTAATGTCCACCACAGTGAAGATAAACTCTATAAATGTCCACCACAGTGAAGATAAACTCTGTAAATGTCCACCACAGTGAAGATAAACTCTATAAATGTCCACCACAGTGAAGATAAACTCTATAAATGTCCACCACAGTGAAGATAAACTCTATAAATGTCCACCACAGTGAAGATAAACTCTGTAAATGTCCACCACAGTGAAGATAAACTCTGTAAATGTCCACCACAGTGAAGATAAACTCTATAAATGTCCACCACAGTGAAGATAAACTCTGTAAATGTCCACCACAGTGAAGATAAACTCTATAAATGTCCACCACAGTGAAGATAAACTCTATAAATGTCCACTTCAGTGAAGATAAACTCTGTAAATGTCCACCACAGTGAAGATAAACTCTGTAAATGTCCACTTCAGTGAAGATAAACTCTGTAAATGTCCACCACAATGAAGATAAACTCTATAAATGTCCACCACAGTGAAAATAAACTCTGTAAATGTCCACCACAGTGAAGATAAACTCTATAAATGTCCACCACAATGAAGATAAACTCTGTAAATGTCCACCACAGTGAAGATAAACTCTGTAAATGTCCACCACAGTGAAGATAAACTCTGTAAATGTCCACCACAGTGAAGATAAACTCTATAAATGTCCACCACAGTGAAGATAAACTCTGTAAATGTCCACCACAGTGAAGATAAACTCTATAAATGTCCACCACAGTGAAGATAAACTCTATAAATGTCCACTTCAGTGAAGATAAACTCTGTAAATGTCCACCACAGTGAAGATAAACTCTGTAAATGTCCACTTCAGTGAAGATAAACTCTGTAAATGTCCACCACAATGAAGATAAACTCTATAAATGTCCACCACAGTGAAGATAAACTCTGTAAATGTCCACCACAGTGAAGATAAACTCTGTAAATGTCCACCACAGTGAAGATAAACTCTGTCAATGTCCACCACAGTGAAGATAAACTCTTGAAGACAAAGCTACACAGTAATGACTGAAATATTTGGCCCCGAGGTTCACCAAACTGCAGGCATAACTTTTTTAGTCTCACAAAACTGACTAATCTTGCTACTACCTGTTGCTACCTTTCATGTTGAGAGATTACTAGAGAGTGATGTCAGATGACCCAACTGCAGGTGATATAATTCTTTGCATGGAGCAAAGATAACCTTTCTGGAACAATTTGAATTAAAATCTGAGTCCAGTAAGATACTCTTACTGGAGCAGGCCCCGAAAGCCCAGCAGCCAGGGGTTCCAGCTGATGAGGGGGACATCAAACAGGTCTGGGTCTATGTTGTTCTCTTCACATGGAACAAAGATTTTCTTTCTTGAACAATTTGAATTAAAATAAGAGTTCAATAAGATACTCTCACCGGCGCGGGCCAAGAAAGCCCAGCAGTAAGGGGTACCAGTTGGTGGGGGGTGGGGGGCATGGAGCATCTCTTTGTGCAGATCGAAGATGATGACCTCTTCTGTACAGTTTCAGTTCAGATCAGACTGTGACAATGTCGTCTTCCTTTCCACCCCAGTGTGTGCAGTGCGGGGTGGAGGCCATGTACCACTGCTGCTGGAACACCAGCTACTGCTCCGAGGACTGCCAGCGCCTGCACTGGTCCATGCACTGCCACACCTGCGAGCAGGTGCAGGGCGCCCAGGGCGTTGCCATGGAAGCCTCCCAGACTGCCGCCGATTCCAGCACAGGTGAGCCGAGCCCATCCTTGATTGTTGGTGTAGGAAAAATTATTATAATAATTAAAAGTCAGCATGCAAGGTACAGTCAAGGAATAACAGAATGTATTGAAGTAAATACATTTACTGGTCATTGGACATTTCCAAAAATATATTGACTCATGAAGGTATTTACTTCAACACATGTTTATCTTGATTTGACTCGTCTGCTGTCATTTTAATGGCTGTAAGGTATAGTTGTTGGTTGGTTGTTAAAGCAATTATCATAAGTTCAAATTGACACAGGTAAAGTGGGGTTGAAGGTGGAATAAAATTACCCCAAAAAGTTACTAAATATAAGTTATCAAGTCAAAAAGACTTGTCTGTGAGGAGGATTTCAGGTTTGGATTTAAGATGTATGAAGATGTTGAGGAAAGAGGGGTGATGGGGAAGAAAGTCAGTAGAGGTAATGGTGGTGGTGGTAACGGTAGTGGTGGTGGTAACGGTAGTGGTGGTGGTAACGGTAGTGGTGGTGGTAACGGTAGTGGTGGTGGTAACGGTAGTGATGGTGGTAACGGTAGTGGTGGTGGTAACTGTAGTGGTGGTGATAACTGTGGTGGTGATAGTGGTGGTGGTAGCTGTGGTGGTGGTAGTTGTAGGGTGGTGGTGGTGGTAGATGTAGTGTTGGTTGGCAGTAGTTTTAGTGTGGTGGTGGTGGTAACTAGTGGTGATAGTGGTGGTGGTAGCTGTAGTGGTGGTGGTGGTAGTTGTAGTGTGGTGGTGGTGGTAGATGTAGTGTTGGTTGGCAGTAGTTGTAGTGTGGTGGTTGTGGTAACAGTAGTGGTGGTGGTAACTGTAGTGGTGAGAGGGGTGGTGGTAGCTGTAGTGGTGGTGGTGGTAGTTGTAGTGTGGTGGTGGTGGTAGATGTAGTGTTGGTTAGCAGTAGTTGTGTGGTGGTGGTGGTGGTAGTTGTAGTGGTGGTGGTAGCAGTTGATCAAGTGGTGATAATAGTGGTGAAGATAGCATTGGGTTGAAAGTTGGTGTTCTGGTGGTAAACGAAGTGATGATGTGAACAGAGATGATGGCAGTGAATGTCGGTGATGTTGGTGCTAATAGTGGTTGTGTTTGAGATGGTGTAGAAGAGAAAATCATTGCTGAAGAGCAGGCAGGTTTCAGACCAGGTAGGAGCACCACCGAACAGATCTTCAATCTGAGAGTCCTGTGTGAGAAACATCTACAACACCAACAAGATCTGTACCATGTCTTTATAGACTTTAAGAAAGCATTTGACTGAGTCTGGCATGCTGTGCTGTGGGCCACAATGAGAAGCTACAACATCAGCTCCAAGATCATCAAAGTCATCGAGCATCTTTATGACAGAGCAACCAGCGCAGTCCTGTTCAATGGTACCACAGGCAAATGGTTCAGGACAACTGTCGGAATCAGACAGGGCTGTCTACTCTCCCCCACACTCTTCAACCTCTTCCCCGAAAGGATAATGACTGATGCCCTAGCAGACCACGAAGGATCAATCAGCATCTGTGGCAGAAAGATCACCAACTTACGTTTTGCTGATGTGCATGTTGCACTTATCAGAAAGGAGTTGTCAACTGCTGAATAGTTTATGGCTCTGTTTGTCAAAAAACAAAACCCATGGAAATGCCTGTAGGAGTTTAGCACACCAAGCCATTTCTGGGCTGGTGTTGTGTATGCAGTTCTAGTTCATGCTAAAAGTCCACCCCTGGTAAAAGCCCTGAATTTCATTAACCTGTGGCTTTCACTTTGTGTGTGCATCATGAACACATCCTTGGATCCATTATGAAATTCAGTTGAAGTCATCATGAATCGGCATTGTTTTGTTTATTGTGTGCGTAATTATGAATTGTGAACACAGTTTGGGAACTTTTTTGACACGTTTTAATTTTTGTGAAGTGTTTGAACTGAAAGAGTTGTCATCAGAGATTTTCATCCACATGCACTTGCATCGTCCTGGGCAGCCATACAGAGAAGTTATCATTCATTCATCTGACGGTTTTGTTCCTTTGTGCTCTCACTCTCACTACTTGCTGAGGGACCAGTGTACTGTTGAAGATGTTGTCCGACGAGAAAATGCTGCCTTGTATGTCAACAGACTGTGGCCCCGATAGCACCCACACTCCAACTGGGAACCAGCCAATGCTGACTTGGTCAGAAAAGGATGAAGCCATGGCTGTGAGTTTGTCCTCTCTGTCTTTCCCTCAACACCCCCAACCCCCAACTTCCACCTCCCCCACCCCCACCCCCACCCCCACTTCTACTTGTTAGCTGTTTGCTTGGTCTGTGCTGCTTGCATCTGCCTTGAAGCTTGTAGTACTAGGTGTGTGTTAGGCTTGGTGTGTTAGGCTTGGTGTGTTAGGCTTGGTGTGTTAGGCTTGGTGTGTTAGGCTTGGTGTGTTAGGCTTGGTGTGTTAGGCTTGGTGTGTTAGGCTTGGTGTGTTAGGCTTGGTGTGTTAGGCTTGGTGTGTTAGGCTTGGTGTGTTAGGCTTGGTGTGCTAGGCTTGGTGTGTTAGGCTTGGTGTGTTAGGCTTGGTGTGTTAGGCTTGGTGTGCTAGGCTTGGTGTGTTAGGCTTGGTGTGTTAGGCTTGGTGTGTTAGGCTTGGTGTGTTAGACTTGGTGTGTTAGACTTGGTGTGTTAGGCTTGGTGTGTTAGGCTTGGTGTGTTAGACTTGGTGTGTTAGGCTTGGTGTGTTAGGCTTGGTGTGTTAGGCTTGGTGTGTTAGGCTTGGTGTGCTAGGCTTGGTGTGCTAGGCTTGGTGTGTTAGGCTTGGTGTGTTAGGCTTGGTGTGTTAGGCTTGGTGTGTTAGGCTTGGTGTGTTAGGCTTGGTGTGCTAGGCTTGGTGTGTTAGGCTTGGTGTGTTAGGCTTGGTGTGCTAGGCTTGGTGTGTTAGGCTTGGTGTGTTAGGCTTGGTGTGTTAGGCTTGCTTCCAGACTTGGAAAACTAATATAAAGATGGGCAGAAATGAGTGCAAGTATTGATAAGTGTATGGTTTTAAGGAGGCCTAGATGCAGATAGACGCACGTAGTGAGATACATGTATTGCCAAAACATGAGTGAGATATTTTCAAAACATGTATTTGCCATTGCCGCCTAGCTAGCTCATTTTGGTGGGTGAATTTCATTAGTTAACACTGTAACTCTTCAATGTTAATACATGCACTCACAAATACACACACACATACACAAACACGCAAAATATGTGAGCACCCAAGGGGACAATATGTGGCTGAAGTCGTTGGGACAGTTTTTGAGAAAGTTGCAGCAAAGTTGCCAGGAAGCCATTGTTACACATGTATTTCTGTAGCTTTGTTCTTAAGTGAAATATTAATCATATGTGCTTTAAATACAATAACTTTTCAGGAATTTGAATTAAAAACCAAAAAGAAAACACTCAGGGAGTGCAAACCTCCGCCAAGGAAGCCACACATTCTCTTCCGCGGCCCGGCCTGTATAATTCTGGCAAGGTGTTCTGCTAGCCAGGCCCGATGCTGTGAAGTTTAGTTCCCTTTGTCTCCTGCTGGCAGTCTCTGAGTGCAGAATGTCATCATCGGTTGCTTGACATCATCGATTGCTTGACATCATCAACTTTGTGATGTGCAGTAGAACTCCTCTTTACCGTTGTAATTCCAAAATAAGGTAACATATCACCTCCAAAATTTAATGGGTTGTTCCTTGGGCAAAGCCCCCTGTGGGCTGGGGGTGAGAATGGACCCACCGCGTCTCCTTTCGAGATTCGTAAGAGGTGAATAACTAGGGACACCTCAGACTTGTTCAGGAGGCGCAGCGCTGCGAAGCGCTGCACGTATTTCACTCCTGAACAGCAATTTTGGAGCGTGATTCACTCAGCGCTGTGCATCACAGATCCGAGGTGATTCACACGATTTTCAAAATGGCATCTCTGATCCCACACTGGCATTCGATGGGTAAAATAACCCTCAGAATCATCATTTTGGGACTGGAACGGGCTTTATTTGCCACAAGCGCTCTGTATGGGCAAGTAATGGCAAGTAAGGATGACACAGTAGTGGACTTTAGCCATGCAGAATACATTTAAACGTGCATAAACGATGTCTGTGGCAAAGAAAACACTTTCTTCGCATCTATCAACACAACATGGGGAGCAGAAGATTTACCTCCCTTCAACAAGTGAAGCGCTGCACTAAATCTGTTGGCGTTCACGAGAGGCAAAGAGCGCTCAATTGCAACATGAAGCACTCATGCAGCGCTTCGTACTCCTGAACAAGCCTCTCGACTTGATTTGCATATACTCTAAACTGTTCTAGTGATCTTCGTGCTTGATGGCCTTACATAGCCTACAAAGGCTCATAGGCCATAAAACACTATCCATCCATCCATCCATTAGGTAAAATCTCAACCTTACACCAAATTACATCAGAATATGTTGTGAACTTTTTTTTACATTTTGCCTAATAACTAACTAATGAACGAAATAACTGAGGGAAACAGGTAACCTCCAAGGCAGAGATAATTATGGGTTGAAAAATGTGATTTTGTCATTTGTGTTACTTTGGCCACATTTTTGCTTGGATGCTCTCACATGTGCAGCAAAACAATTGTACTTATCTGGCAAGCAATGTCCGAAGTGATTCTTGCAAATCCTAAGGGGCAAACTTTTCAGTTCAAGGAATACACACAAAAACTAGAACGGTCCTCAAATTTCAAAGAAAACCAAGCCAGGACCTTGCAGCATCACACTCCAGAAGAAACAGTAAAAGAAGGGAGGTTGGAGCATGTAGATTTAAATAGTTGCATGAAAATCCGTCAGATTTGAAAAGAAACCTGTCATAAATATTTTTTTAATGTTTTAAATATAAAGGTGTAGTTTTATATAGTGACTCAATCACCCATTCATGGATTCCAAACTACTTGACACGTTACCCCCTGGTCCCTGGGCCATGTGATCAGTCCCTCACTGGCACCTGACAACAAAGAGTGACAGACATTTAAGATGCACAGTCAGGTACCAGCACCAACTCCAATCCCTGGGGAGCACTCCAACCCGATGCCGGCTCATGGCCGCACACAAGGGTTACTGGCATTGCAGTGTGCTGTCACTGCCCTCTCGGGTGCCTGGTTTGACTCCTGGGCGGGGAGAAGCAATGTGAGTAAATCATTGACTCCTGGGCGGGGAGAAGCAATGTGAGTAAATCATTGACTCCTGGGCGGGGAGAAGCAATGTGAGTAAATCATTGACTCCTGGGCGGGGAGAAGCAATGTGAGTAAAGCATTGAGCTCAAGGATGCTACTCCGTGAACCGCACAGCTGCAAATGTCACGCCCACTAGCCGCACGCGACTACAGGTCCTGTATGCTGATCACTCCGCCATGGAGCCTCGAGTCTGATTAGGTTTGAGGAAATCTTAAGAGACAACTGGATGGGAGTACACCTGCCATTTAGAAATGCATTGGCTGGAGTGTAAGTTATGTTATGGTCAAAGCATCCGTGTTTAGTCTGTCATCTCTGCTTTTGCTTGTTGTCTGTTTCCTGCGGTGTGGTCAGTGCTTTCACAGGTGTATTTACTTTGGTTGCTTACTCACAATTTTATTGTGCTTCTTTAGCTTCGGACAATAAAGTATTTTCAATGGGTGAGTTTGTTTGTTTTTTTTGTTTTTTTACTGACCTGTTTTGGTGGTGTTTTTTTGCAGTCGTTTTGTCAATTTCAGATTAATTTTTTATGCTTTCCTGTGGAAACATATCCTACCAAGATAAGTTACTAAAAAGTTTGATATTGCACTACTTTCTCTTGAAAGATGACATGCTGATGTTATTTTTTAAATTTGAACCCTGAATTACAATCCCTTACATTCCTGTAATGGGAGATACTTATATGAATCTCATGGACTGATTCACATGAGATGAACTTCTCAAACTCCTTTTCTATTCGTCAAGAGAAAAAATGGAATTCTTATATTTTAATTTATCTACCCTTAATATGCACCCCACCCCACCCCTGCCCATCCCACCCAGTTGACTCATTGACAAGCCTATGCTGCAAAATTGCACTAGTATCGTCTGCACTTGTGACTAAGCTTTCTTGCAGTGGATGAATGTGGTGATGTTGAAAGTGACAGCCTTATCTTTCTTTGAAGCATGAATGTGCTTCTCTGCAACTTCAGTTTGTTTTGGTGTAGCTTTGCTTCAATGACTCATTTGTGTGTCAAAAAAGAGAGTCCGTGTGCTTATTTGTTTCATGAAAGGAGTCCCTTCAATAATTGTAGTGGTGGTGGTAGCACAATGTGTACAGGTGTAGATTGATATGGAGAAATGATTTCTTTAAGAGTGATTTTCATGCATTTATTTTCCTGAGTTTCATCCTTTCTATATTCATGGTATCCTCAAGATGTTACGTAAAGAAAAATTTTTTTTGGCATGCATCATTTTCTGAAACCTTTCTTTATAATATCTCATCAATATGTCTTGCGCTGCAAAAGTAGGTGTTTGATGTCATGGCTTTTCACAGCCAATACAAAGATAACCATCATTTTCTTTATGACACTTGGCAGTGCTGAGATATTTTGTAGAGCATCAGTGTTTAATTATTTTAAAACTCTTAAGGGTCCTGTAAGTCATTCACATGTTTCATTCCCCAGTTTTGTAAGGATTATGCAATTTGTAAAACATTCAGTCAAGTAACGGTCTCGTGGGGTGGGTGGCTATGGGCAGGTACAGGATTGAACAGGGTGGGCGGTAATGAGTGGCACAGGATTGAGCAGGGTGGGCAGTAATGAGTGGCACAGGATTGAGCAGGGTGGGCGGTAATGAGTGGCACAGGATTGAGCAGGGTGGGCAGTAATGAGTGGCACAGGATTGAGCAGGGTGGGCGGTAATGAGCGGTACAGGATTGAGCAGGGTGGGCGGTACAGGATTGAACAGGGTGGGCGGTAATGAGTGGCACAGGTTTGAGCAGGGTGGGCGGTAATGAGTGGCACAGGATTGAGCAGGGTGGGGGGTAATGGGCGGTACAGGATTGAGCAGGGTGGGCGGTAATGGGCGGTACAGGATTGAACAGGGTGGGCGGTAATGAGTGGCACATGATTGAGCAGGGTGGGGGTAATGGGCGGTACAGGATTGAGCAGGGTGGGCAGTAATGGGCGGTACAGGATTGAGCAGGGTGGGCGGTAATGGGCGGTACAGGATTGAGCAGGGTGGGGGGTAATGGGCGGTACAGGATTGAGCAGGGTGGGCGGTAATGGGCGGTACAGGATTGAACAGGGTGGGCGGTAATGAGTGGCACATGATTGAGCAGGGTGGGGGGTAATGGGCGGTACAGGATTGAGCAGGGTGGGCAGTAATGGGCGGTACAGGATTGAGCAGGGTGGGCAGTAATGGGCGGTACAGGATTGAGCAGGGTGGGCAGTAATGAGTGGCACAGGATCTTAAGACTAATAAAATTAATTTTAAATGAGGCCAACCAGAACAATGGAAGCATTTCCAGAGCAAGTTGGTGACAAGAGTTTGCAGAGCCTGGGCTCTCATTCTAGGATTAATGCCTGGCTATGCCACGGCTCACCAGGAGTTGTTCACTGTAAAAGTGTGTGCTCGCTTTGGTCCGCATTGCATGTGAGTGGGTATCTTCTCAGAAACGCTTCACTGCCTTTACATGAGAAGTGGTTTTGTCTACTGATTCAATATTTCTTCATCTGCATTGTTATTATCCAAACAGTTGTTTAAACAAGACGTTGAGTCGCTTTAATTTCTTCTTCAAAACAGAGCCTAATTTCACAGGTCACAGTCACAATTTTTTTAATAACTTGATGTTAAAAATTAATATTGGGTTTTGTAATAACAATAACAACCTTGCCACAAGCTCATGTTGATATCTCTCCATTTGGCAGAGAGTGCCCAGTTCCTCTCACTTTACATCTTGTGAAAGCATGAATGTAATGTTCAAAGCATGGCTGTAGAATTTTTGCGCAGTCTTTTAACATTTTTCAAACTGTTGTTTGCCAGTTGACATGTTGAAGGACATTGCTGGTATGAAAACTGAAAATTCCAGCCCAGCGTTGGCTAATGGATTTTGCTTGTTGCAGGCAAAATCCACCTTCAACTTACTGCCGCCGAAATCTTCTCAACCGTGCACGTCCGTTTCAATGGTAGGTTTATGTCCTTTGCGTGGGACTGGGATGTTTTGTGTGTAGGACTCTTGCATCCAGGCATGCGAGCCTTGGCAATTTAGTAGGAACCATCTGATTGGCTGTTCGGAAACATTGTCTTTCTGTGATAGACCCTTCTTTCAATTCATAACTATTGTTCGTTGGTATTAACTCACGGCAAGCAAAGTGAGAGGAAATCATTCTTTTGCATGTATATGTCATATTTCCATGGTAGCATGAACCAACCATTTTTTGACTCACATGCGAAGCAAAAGTGAGTCTATGTACTCACCCTTTTCGTCCGTCCGGGCGTCCGGGCGTCCGAAAACTTTAATGTTGGATTTTTCTCGGAGACTATTAAGTCTATCAATACCAAATGTGGCATGATGGTGTATGATGACAAGGCCTCAAAAAACATACATAGTGACTTGTCCTTGCTTCAAGGTCAAGGTCGCAGGGGCCATAAATGTTGTCTAAAAAAGTCATTTTTCACATTTTCTCAATTTTCTCTGAAGTTTTTGAGATTGGATACCTGACCTATATATGGTATATAGGGCAAAGTAATCCCTATCTTTTGATACCAGTTTGGTTGACCTTGCTTCAAGGTCAAGGTCACAGGAGCTCTTCAAAGTTGGATTGTATACATATTTTGAAGTGACCTTGACCCTGAACTATGGAAGATAACTGTTTCAAACTTAATAATTATGTGGGGCACATGTTATACTTTCATCATGAGACACATTTGGTCACATATCATCAAGGTCAAGGTCACTTTGACCCTTATGAAATGTGACCAAAATGGGGTAGTGAACCACTAAAAGTGACCATATCTCATGGTAGAAAGTGCCAATAAGCACCATTGTGCTTCCTATGTCTTGAATTAACAGCTTTGTGTTGCATGACCTGGATGACCTTGACCTTGGGTCAAGGTCACATTTTTTTGTGTAGGAAAAATGTGTAAAGCATTTCTTAGTGTATGATGTCATTGGTAGGTTTAGTTGTTTGACCTTGAAGGTAACATGAAGGTCAAGGTCATATAAAGGTCAAGGTCAAGCATGTGAGTCGTATGGGCTTTGCCCTTCTTGTTTAAAATTAATTTCAAGCACTTTTTTCTTATCAGTTAGATACTATGTCACCAAAATGTCACCAAATCACTTTGGTTTAACACTTTAAAGACGACCCACCAGACAATTAAGACATGTTATGTACAGTATTACGTAAAACAATACAGTAAATATTGATACTTTTAACATCTCTCGACTAAACGAACACGTGTTCATCACAACTGGTTGAATCACAGTCTGTTACTGTTTTGTCAAAAGCAGCTCTCAAAGAGCCCAAACTGATAAGAAAAATATGTACAGTTTATAAACACTTGACACCCAAGAGGTGTATAAAAGTGCAAGTTATTAACATTTAGTATAATAAGCTTTGTCCATGCTTCAAAGCTAAAATACATGTACACAAACCAAGTCGTGTCCACTTGCATCCTGCTGCCGGTCACCCTACAACACCTGTCTAGTTATCACTGAAAGACATATTTCTTAAGTTCATAGAATAATGTATGTACATCGCTAAAGCTCTAGATTTCCACGTATCTTGTCCGTCTACCAAGTATCGGTACCCACCCCTATTGGGGTTAATATACTTTGCTATGTACTGCTCCCTAAGAGAAGTATATTTAGGGCAATGAAATAAAAAATGTTCTTCATTTTCTACTTTATCAATACAGAATGGACATGATCGAACAGCTTTTTCTTTACACCACCTTACATTATTACGCAGCTCGTTAATTCCCAACCGGAATCTTATAAATGAATCCCTAAATTTCTTAATGTTAATCCTATTTAGATAGCTTTCACATTCAAATGAGCTCTTCAAAGTCTGGTAGACTGCAAATCTTTCGCTTCTACAGAGTTTCTCATTCCACTCTTGCCTGAAACAGTCTCTTAGCCTTAGCTCTAAAGATTTCAGGAAACTTTTCTCATTAGCGCATCCCCCAAACAAAGTTAAACCCCATTCTTGATAAGAATTCCTCAACAGCCTTAGCCCAGTTTAATTTTGCTGGTAAGTTGGTGTTGTTGAGCATAAGGTAGGCTTGCTTAGGAAGTCTATCTATATGCATTTTGCTTACCTTAAACCAGTATTTCACTGCCCTTAACAAAGCATTTAGAATCAGGGGGTATCTTCCAGTCTCGCCATAGATCATAGTATTAGGCGATCGCACATCAAGACCCAAGAAACGTTTGCATGCAAACATGTGCACTTTTTCTAAATCTTCTTGTCCCGAGAGCCCCCATACCTCTGAACCATACAAGAGGGCTGGTGTTACCTGGGCATCAAACAGTTTAAAGAAAACCATTGTATTTAGACTACGTAGGCACCTCATTGTTCGAAGCAGTTGTACTACCTTCTGTTTAGCTCTGACTGACTGGTATTCCAGTGCTACTGAAGCAGACAGTTTGGTGGAAAACATGTATCCCAGATATTTGTATCGGTTTACAACTTCCAGTTGTGCACCATCTAAAATCCACTTTTCGCCGCTCGCCAGGTGGCCACCTCGCCGGAAGATCATAACTTTCGTTTTGTCCGTATTAACAGACAACCCTAGTTTTTGTGAGACGGATGCTAAATTATCTATTTGGTTTTGTAGACCACTTGGTGTAGTTGATAAAAGCACAACATCGTCGGCGAACAAAAGTAAGAATATTTCCCTTGTTCCTGGTTAAAACTGCACTCCATGCCGGCCCAGTTTACGTACATAGTCAGCTGCATACGAAATATAGAGAGAAAATATGATCGGCGACTCGCTTGCCCCCTGCCTTACACCAACCGGGCAATCGAACAGTTCTGAGTACTTTGAGTTCCACCTAACGCAGGCATGCACTTGGGAATACACAGATTGGAACATTTTGATGAACTTTGTTGACACACCAGTTTTCAATAACACCTTCCACAGACATGTTCTGTCCACTGAATCAAAAGCTTTCTTAAAATCTATAAAAGCAGCATAAAGCTTTCCCCTACCCACACCATAGACATTCTTAACTATTGCTGAATGAAGGGTAAAAATGTGGTCAATTGTAGAATGTTCTGCTCGGAAGCCTGCCTGCTCGAAACATATTTTGCTGTGGTCTTCTGCCCACGTCTTCAGGCGTTCCGTCAGAATGGATAAAAACAACTTACTCATAACACTAAGCAGTGAGATTCCTCGATAATTCGATGGGTTAAGCTTATCACCTGCTTTAAACAGAGGGATGATAACGGAACGACCCCACTTATGGGGAAAGTACTGTCTATCATACAGGTAAGCAAAAAACTCGGTTAGGAAAGGCAATACCTGGTGACCAGCTAACTTCAACAGGTCATTTGGGATTTCGTCCACCCCTGGTGCCTTCCCCCCTCTCATCCTACTTAATGCCC